>WWET01000927.1:244256-263026 GCA_011038615.1 Limnodynastes dumerilii
TGTAGAGATAAGAGTAAACGCACACGTAGAGATAAGAGTAAATGCACATGTAAGTGCAGCGCCAGAAAAACACCCGGCTCCAGTGTCCGACAAAGGCCCAATATATTTTATCTTTACAAAACGATGAAGCAATCTGCATTATACATTATAGAGCGTGGACAACATCAGCGGCACCTAAATATTTTTAGTTATTTAAGGTTTCACGAAGTGAAAAGGTTTATGTTGTGGGATTCAATTGTCATTTCTTGGAGACCCCCAAATAACCTGGTTTTAACAAGATCTGTTGTTATTCCTGCAATTAGGAGACACAAAAAACTGATTCCGAGATCCCATCATAGGATCTGGCAGCTTCAAAGCCCCATCTACACTCCAGTGTAACAGAGGATGATGGATAAAGAGCCGGTCTCCGGGTATCAGTGAGAGATTCTCTGTATCACTAACACATGTAACACAAACACAGCAAGATCAAAAACCTCACTCATGGAAAATCAGCAGCTTTCCCCCCTCTCATACAGAGGTTTCCTGTGCTAAGTCCCTGCGATGACCACCAGAGGTGGAAACAATGGCGATCACTTAGCACATGTCACCACTATGACCGGGGAGGGAAAAATGGAGTTATTTCAGAATCTAAAACAGCCTGTAACACATCATCAGGTTAAATAAACAACATAAAGATATCTAAATCTAACGTTCAATGCAAAGATGCAATAAAGTTCATTCATCTATCTAAATAAAATGTTTATATTTCATGTTGCAAAAATATAGAATTTGGCCAATCGATAGACATGTTATTTTATTATAGTCTCAAAATGGAAATACATTCCTCCAATTTATTGTGCTAAACCAGGGAGCTCAGTACCTGAACAAAAATGGCTTCCTATGTTTGGCTGTCAGCCAGTCACATGACACGTATATGTAAACCTGGTTGGCCACATGGTCAACTGCATCCTTTGCTGCCAATCCCCAGTCCATCAACTACAAGTATTGAGACTTTCAATAAAACTTTAGTGCCAGGGAAGAAAGGAAAACTGGCGCCCTCTGGCCCTGGCCTGGTAACTAATTAACCCATTATATTAACTTAATGGTTCCCCACTTCAGGCTTGTGTACTGGGAGGCAGCCACTGTTGCATTAGATGAAACCTTAGCCTTTTATAGCACGGTGGCTCAGTGAGTAGCAATTGTGTAAACTTATATGTATGAGTTTGTATGTTCTCCCTGTGTCTACGTGGGTTTCCTCCGAGTGCTCCGGTTTCCTCCCACTATCCAAAAACATGCTGATAGGTTAATGACTAAATTAACCATAGTCTGAATGTGTGTGTGTGTGTATAAATAAGCGATAATAATAATGATACAGTTTCATTGTATCACTGTATTGCATTAGAATTATTGGGGTTAGGAGGTATTCAATGGTTAGTGATGGAACACTCTCTAAGCAAACCATTCGCTGATGCATGCACGAGGGGATGAAATTACCGGCGGTGCAGCCATTGCTTCCCCATGGGACCCGCCAAGCCAGGGTCTGGTACATGATGCGCCACAGAGCAGAGCTAGAGAGAAGGTCTTGTGAAATGACATCATCACCTTGTCAGACCCATACAGGATGTACTGTCTATTCTGACACTGATGCAGCCAACAGCTTAATCACAGGAATGGGTGCATTGTGGGAAGTTCCTGTATTTACAAGGTTCACGTTCCTAATGGATAAGGTTAGGCTGTGAGAAGTGGGTGGTTAGGGTTAGGCTGCAGAGAAGGGGTGTGGTTAAGGTTAGGCTGCGGGACAAGGATAGTTAGGATTAGGGTATGGTTAAGGTTAGGCTGCGGGAAGGGGGTGGTTAGGGTTAGACTGCAGAGAAGGGGTGTGGTTAAGGTTAGGCTGTGGGAAGGGGGTGGTTAAGATTAGGCTGCAGAGAGGGGGTGTTGTGAAGGTTAGGCTGTGGGACAAGGATAGTTAGGATTAGGGTATGGTTAAGGTTAGGCTGCGGGAAGGGGGTGGTTAGGGTTAGGCTGCAGAGAGGGAGGTGGTTAAGGTTAGGCTGCAGGACAGGAATAGTTAGGATTAGGAGATGGTTAAGGTTAGGCTGCAGAGAGGAGGTGGTTAGGGTTAGGCTTATAATTAGGGTATGGTTAAGGTTAGGATGCAGGAAGGGGATGGTTAGGGTTAGGCTGCAGAGAGGGGGGTGGTTAAGGTTAGGCTGCGGGACAGGAATAGTTAGGATTAGGAGATGGTTAAGGTTAGGCTGCAGAGAGGAGGTGGTTAGGGTTAGGCTTATAATTAGTGTATGGTTAAGGTTAGGATGCAGGAAGGGGATGGTTAAGGTTAGGCTGCGGGACATGACTAGTTAGGGTTGTAATACAGATCATCATAGCAGCGAAATTCACCCACCTATACTGCCAGATGACAACAAGGGGGCTGGCGCTGTTTAAGAGGGCAGGGGGGAGGCGGTTGGGGTGAGGGCTCAGTGCCTATTTTTGCACCCGGGTCCACCACTCACTTGTTGTGCCATTGACACACGTGTCTCTGCGCACAATTGATATAAGATAGTCTGTGGAGCGCCACTGGAACTGCACAGAAATGTCCGGGTTGAGACTCCATAACTGTGAAACCTTTAAATTCACTCAGCAGCACAATGACTGGACATCATGGAGAATTGTATTATCCCCATACAGATATATAATAATAACACACAGATATATAATAATCACACATACACAAATATATAATAAACACACACACACAGATATATAATAATCACACACACATATATAATAATCACACACAGATATATAATAATCACACACACATATATAATAATCACACACACACATATATATAATAATCACACACAGATATATAATAATCACACACAGATATATAATAATCACACACAGATATATAATAAACACACACAGATATATAATAATCACACACAGATATATAATAATCACACACAGATATATATAATAATCACACACACATATATATATAATAATCACACACAGATATATAATAAACACACACAGATATATAATAAACACACACAGATATATAATAAACACACACATATATATAATAATCACACACAGATATATAATAATCACATAAAAAGGAATGTAAGTATTGATGATAGATGTAGCATTGTATACAGTGCAATGTGGTAATATACAGTACAAAGGTGTAATAGACAGTGTAATGTGTAATATACAGTGTAATGTGTTATAGACAGTATAATGTGTAATAGACAGTATAATGTGTAATAGACAGTATGATGTGTCATAGACAGTGTAATGTGTAAAAGACAGTGTAATGTGTTATAGACAGTGTAATGTGTTATAAACTGTATAATGTGTTATATACTGTATATTGTGTTATAGACAGTGTAATGTGTAATATATAGTATATTGTGTTATAGACAGTATATTGTGTTATAGACAGTGTAATGTGTAATATACAGAGTAATGTGATATAGATAGTGTAATGTGTTATAGACAGTGCAATGTGTTATATATTGTATAATGTGTTATATACTGTATAATGTGTTATAGACAGTGTAATGTGTAATATACAGTATATTGTGTTATAGACAGTATATTGTGTTATAGACAGTGTAATGTGTAATAGACAGTGTAATGTGTAATATACAGTATAATGTGTTATAGACAGTGTAATGTGTAATATACAGCGTAATGTGTAATAGACAGTGTTATGTGTAACAGACAGTCAGGAGATCATTAGAGATACAGGAACATGTCAGACTCACTGTGACAGCTCTCAGTCTCCGCGTCCCGGGCTGAATGCTCTCATACTGTATACAGGAGAGCGGAGAGTGAGTGAGAGGAGGAAGTTCACGCCCCTCATACACAACTACAATCCATTACTGTGCCCAGACTCCCCTCCACTCACCCTGCTTCCAGAAACGCCCCCAGTGCCATTCCACAGATGCCCCTGGGCCGTGTCACGGATGCCCATGCCATGATCCCAGAATATAATACTAATGTACCTTCACTGCAGCACCATCCTATAACACTCAATCCATACACAGGGCAGAGCCGCTCTGATGCCCAGTAACCACCTCCTGCTTCTTCTGCCATCTCTGCTCTACTAGAATGGTGGCCGTGTCTGACAGGGGTCACCTGTTACCCCCATCTGGATTCTAAGGGCCAGATTTACTAAGCTGCCCATAGCAACCAATCAGATTCCAGCTGTCTGCAATATTAGAGATGTCTCCACCTGTATTATAGAAGCCCCCTCAGCAGTATTATAGATGCCCCCTCAGCAGTATTATAGATGCCCCCTCAGCAGTATTATAGAAGCCCCTCAGCAGTATTATAGATGCCCCCTCAGCAGTATTATAGATGCCTTCTCTGTAATACTTGAGATACTGGACAGGATTTACAGATAACGACTTTGCTTATTTTTGCCTATTTTTAGGATCGGAGTAACTGCGCATGCGCAAGCCAGACCCTCCAACATGACCCATTCCATTAGGTACAATTTAATCCGCTCCTGAGCTTCCAACTGTCACTCACCTGGTTTAAATGAATAAACTGATATTTAAAAAACTATTTGTCTCCTCAACAAAAGAGGTTACCATAGTAACTGACAGTTGGAAACTGAGGAGCAGAGTATTTTGTACCTAATGGAATGGGTCATGTTGGAGGGTATGGCGCAAGCTACATAGGATTTAGGTACAGAAGTCCATTATTCACGGATTACTGAATCGCACTTAGTGCCGGATCCTAAAGAACGGCCGCCAGGGGAATTACGTACATGTCATACCTAATTCCCCTGTTTTGAAGATTTACTACCGACAGTTGGGTGTGCACATTCCGCTTCAATGCTACCCGTACTGACCTCAGGTGCCCGTAAGTCATTTAAATGGCCTTTTCAGGGCATGGGGGTAGATCCAGAACTCCGCTTGCAATCCGTTTACTAGCATAGCGTATTTACGCGTGTGTGCCTTCTATACACTCCCCTAGGCACACCCCTTGAATGTACGTACTTTGGATGATGTCCGTGTGGGCGTGCCAATTTTACGTTAGACAAATGTACGTCTAAAATACGCAATGTAGGCGGGGGTTTTCATTTAAAGTGTACAGTATGGTCCGTGTTACCCATCCGTACGTGAGCGGACGACAGCGGTTACGTGGCCAAAAGTTAAGGCAGGGTTTGGAAAGCAGAAATCGGTCAACATACGTACATGCAGGGGGAGTGCCTGGGGGAGTGTATAGAAGGTACATGCAGGGGGAGTGCCTAGGGGAGTGTATAGAAGGTGCGCACGCGGAAATACGCTACGCTAGTAAACAGATTGCAAGCAGAGTTCTGGATCTACCCCAATGTCCCATAGACTTCCACACAGTATGAATGAACGTACAAACCTCTCCTCCCGATCTCATAAAACAACATCTGCGGTCGAAAAAAGGCCCCGTTATCCAATGTCTTCACAGATAAAGCTCCATTGCATCCTCTCTATGTGGAAAAAAGATAACAGCCGATAGCTGCAAGATGACATTATTTCTGTAAGTTTGTTCTTTTTTTTCATGTTACCTAAAGATATGTTATTACAATCTCCCAGCAGTAATACAAATGTCCTTCAAATGCCCCCAGAGGCCGACTCTCCCTGAATATTAGGGAGACCCTGAAGAACAGGGGATCACCCTGTATCCCTGAAGTGTTTGGCAACCTCCCTGATTCAGTTCCAGAAGTCATTGCGGCATGATGACAGAACTAGATATTGTGTGCTATTTCCCTGCACTGAGGCCAATGGAGGCGGCCATTTTCATGGAGGCCAAGGTGTAACCAAAGACTTGCAGTTTATCTATGACACAATAGGCCGTATTCACAGATCCGTTTTTACGTGGAGTTGCATGCGTATTTTTAGGTATGGTTTAACTGCGCATGCATAGTAACTTTATTTACGCAAGTAACGTAGAATATACGCACGTAAGTCCTCACGCACGGATATGTGAATCGCACTTGGGCGGGGTTGAAATACGTATAATTGCGTACTTTAATAAAAACGCATCTCTGAATCCGACCATATGACTTCAATAATGGAGACAGAAATGAGAAATACACTTTGATCTCTTGTGAATCAGCTGCAGTGTCACCTGCTTTTAGCCTTTCTATAAAGATGAAGAAGTCAGCGGATCCTATTCATAGGCTCCACAATAATACAAAGGATTTATTCACTGACAATGTGACAATCAATAAATACTGATGCCGCCATTATTACTGATAAATAGTTTTCCTGGCAGTGCTAGACACACCCATGGGTGGAGCTATTCTCAGGACACACCCATGGGTGGAGCCATTCACATGACACACCCCTTTGGTGGTACAGGACACACACTTTGGTGCTGCGCCTTGATAGTCCTATAATAATCTCCTTGATAATGTTGGCAGCCATGGTCATGCCTTCCAGTCCTTATATGCTTCACTGTATTGACCTCAGTTATTTTTTATGCCTAGCTGCAGTGCAGTCCAAAGACGGGGTAGATATGTGGCTATGTGGAGATGTTGCCCATGGCAACCAATCAGACTATGGCTTTTATTTACCACACAAAATCTAGAGAAAAATACCTAGCCTCTGATTGGTTGCTCTGGAAGCTCCATTGAATATGTCCCTATCAGCATATTTAGCATAGTTCTACCAATGTGCAATCTGCCGCCATCTTTCTGCTTTAATTCTCAGTTATAGTTTTTTCTGATCCTGTCGTCTGCTCAGTGTTCTCACGTATAGATCTGTCTCTATCTCTCTCTCCCTTCCCTGCAAACACTCACAATCTGGAAACACATCCTCTTCCTGCCTCCAACACGTCACAAAGATGACAGATCTAATGAGAATAAAGAGGGAGAGCGCTCAGCCCTGGGACAGCTCAGTGTCCAGCGTCATTCTCCTGATAACCCCCAGTCTGTAGTGTGAGGGACTGTTATATCCCCATATCACTCACTTATACCATTATAACCTCTCATATTCTCCTCTTCATCCTCATCTGTAGTGTGATGAGGGATTGTCATACCCTCCCTTCTACATGTTACCCTCTCTGTTACTCTCTTATACCCCTATAACCCCTCACATTCTCCTGATCGCCCCCAATCTGTAGTGTGTAGAGGGACACTATTATATGACACATCATATGCTCTATTCATCCCTCCCTTACCCTCTTGTACCCCTATAACCCCTCACATTCTCCTGATTGCCCCCTATCTATAGTGTGTAGAGGGACACTATTATATGACACATAATATTCCCTATTCACCCCTCTCTTACCCCCCCTGTACCCATATCCCCATATCACTCACTTATACCATTATAACCTCTCATATTCTCCTCTTCATCCTCATCTGTAGTGTGATGAGGGATTGTCATACCCTCCCTTCTACATGTTACCCTCTCTGTTACTCTCTTATACCCCTATAACCCCTCACATTCTCCTGATCGCCCCCTATCTGTAGTGTGTAGAGGGACACTATTATATGACACATAATATTCCCTATTCACCCCTCTCTTACCCTCTTGTACCCCTATAACGCCTCACATTCTCCTGATCACCCCCTATCTGTAGTGTGTAGAGGGACACTATTATATGACACATAATATTCCCTATTCACCCCTCCCTTACCCCCCTGTCCCCCTATAACCCCTCACATTCTCCTGATCGCCCCCTATCTGTAATGTTTAGAGGGACCCTAATTTATGACACATAATATTCTCTATTCACCCCTCTCTTACCCCCCTGTCCCCCTATAACCCCTCAGATTCTCCTGATCGCCCCCTATCTGTAATGTTTAGAGGGACCCTAATTTATGATACATAATATTCTCTATTCACCCCTCTCTTACCCCCCTGTCCCCCTATAACCCCTCACATTCTCCACATTATAATAATAATAATCACTATTCACGTTCTAGTTAGTAAGGTCCTGGGGTCCTGTTAAAGCGCTGTCAGGGTGAATATCGGAGGAAGGAGGGAGCTGCCCCCTCTGTCTGGAATCCCACAGAAAGGGGAGGGGGTAGGAGACAAGGGAATATGTTGTGTGCCCTGTGTGGCATCATGCCCAATGTGTGCCCCCACTGCTATGGCCTGAATGGCAGATCTCACACGCCCAGATGGCCTTAGCGCTCATTTCTTCACATACTGTTTCCTTCCTGCTCTTTCCTCTCTTCCCTCGGCCCCCGATCTCTCCCTCCTGTCACTTTCTAATCTTCCTCTATGATCTTCTATGGAACTCTCCTCTAACTTCCCGAATTCTATCTCACTTCTGCATTTCCACGTGTCATTTGTACCCCATCACGCCGCACAGCGCTGCTTCACGTGTCCGGCGCACTCCCGAGCTTCCATTTATTTTACAGCAGTCTCGTGAGAGCACGATATAAGATGCTTCATGGAATCAGAGGAGGTCACACTGACGGCCCGAAAAAAATGCCTTTGAAAAACTGCGTCAGGTTGTGCGCAATCCCGAAGCGTACAACGGTGTCTTAAGATTGCGAGAAATTACAACGCGTAGCGTGCGGGCACACAGCAGCTATGCGCAATGCCGCTATGTGGCCAAATACGTTGCACAAGTGCAAGGTAGCGCAGTGTAAGGGTGACTGTAAATGGAGGTTATGATCACAGCGAGCGCCCCTGTCAGACGGTAAATGTCACAATATAATTACAAAAAATATTTGACATTTTAATAGAAACATGAGAAAAAATTTTATTTTTATATTACTGTAAAAATGATGGAACACGGGCACAGATAAATAGATAGATAGATAGATATGCGATAGATAGATAGATAGATAGATAGATAGATAGATGAACACTCAGATATACAGGTGTATAGAGACAGGGAACACTCAGATATACAGGTGTATAGAGACAGGGAACACTCAGATATACAGGTGTATAGAGACAGGGAACACTCAGATATACAGGTGTATAGAGACAGGGAACACTCAGATATACAGGTGTATAGAGACAGGGAACACTCAGATATACAGGTGTATAGAGACAGGGAACACTCAGATATACAGGTGTATAGAGACAGGGAACACTCAGATATACAGGTGTATAGAGACAGGGAACACTCAGATATACAGGTGTATAGAGACAGGGAACACTCAGATATACAGGTGTATAGAGACAGGGAACACTCAGATATACAGGTGTATAGAGACAGGGAACACTCAGATATACAGGTGTATAGAGACAGGGAACACTCAGATATACAGGTGTATAGAGACAGGGAACACTCAGATATACAGGTG
Organism: Limnodynastes dumerilii; assembly: GCA_011038615.1. NCBI lineage: Eukaryota > Metazoa > Chordata > Amphibia > Anura > Limnodynastidae > Limnodynastes > Limnodynastes dumerilii. Next base: position 253,510 of record WWET01000927.1, read on the forward strand.
TATAGAGACAGGGAACACTCAGATATACAGGTGTATAGAGACAGGGAACACTCAGATATACAGGTGTATAGAGACAGGGAACACTCAGATATACAGGTGTATAGAGACAGGGAACACTCAGATATACAGGTGTATAGAGACAGGGAACACTCAGATATACAGGTGTATAGAGACAGGGAACACTCAGATATACAGGTGTATAGAGACAGGGAACACTCAGATATACAGGTGTATAGAGACAGGGAACACTCAGATATACAGGTGTATAGAGACAGGGAACACTCAGATATACAGGTGTATAGAGACAGGGAACACTCAGATATACAGGTGTATAGAGACAGGGAACACTCAGATATACAGGTGTATAGAGACAGGGAACACTCAGATATACAGGTGTATAGAGACAGGGAACACTCAGATATACAGGTGTATAGAGACAGGGAACACTCAGATATACAGGTGTATAGAGACAGGGAACACTCAGATATACAGGTGTATAGAGACAGGGAACACTCAGATATACAGGTGTATAGAGACAGGGAACACTCAGATATACAGGTGTATAGAGACAGGGAACACTCAGATATACAGGTGTATAGAGACAGGGAACACTCAGATATACAGGTGTATAGAGACAGGGAACACTCAGATATACAGGTGTATAGAGACAGGGAACACTCAGATATACAGGTGTATAGAGACAGGGAACACTCAGATATACAGGTGTATAGAGACAGGGAACACTCAGATATACAGGTGTATAGAGACAGGGAACACTCAGATATACAGGTGTATAGAGACAGGGAACACTCAGATATACAGGTGTATAGAGACAGGGAACACTCAGATATACAGGTGTATAGAGACAGGGAACACTCAGATATACAGGTGTATAGAGACAGGGAACACTCAGATATACAGGTGTATAGAGACAGGGAACACTCAGATATACAGGTGTATAGAGACAGGGAACACTCAGATATACAGGTGTATAGAGACAGGGAACACTCAGATATACAGGTGTATAGAGACAGGGAACACTCAGATATACAGGTGTATAGAGACAGGGAACACTCAGATATACAGGTGTATAGAGACAGGGAACACTCAGATATACAGGTGTATAGAGACAGGGAACACTCAGATATACAGGTGTATAGAGACAGGGAACACTCAGATATACAGGTGTATAGAGACAGGGAACACTCAGATATACAGGTGTATAGAGACAGGGAACACTCAGATATACAGGTGTATAGAGACAGGGAACACTCAGATATACAGGTGTATAGAGACAGGGAACACTCAGATATACAGGTGTATAGAGACAGGGAACACTCAGATATACAGGTGTATAGAGACAGGGAACACTCAGATATACAGGTGTATAGAGACAGGGAACACTCAGATATACAGGTGTATAGAGACAGGGAACACTCAGATATACAGGTGTATAGAGACAGGGAACACTCAGATATACAGGTGTATAGAGACAGGGAACACTCAGATATACAGGTGTATAGAGACAGGGAACACTCAGATATACAGGTGTATAGAGACAGGGAACACTCAGATATACAGGTGTATAGAGACAGGGAACACTCAGATATACAGGTGTATAGAGACAGGGAACACTCAGATATACAGGTGTATAGAGACAGGGAACACTCAGATATACAGGTGTATAGAGACAGGGAACACTCAGATATACAGGTGTATAGAGACAGGGAACACTCAGATATACAGGTGTATAGAGACAGGGAACACTCAGATATACAGGTGTATAGAGACAGGGAACACTCAGATATACAGGTGTATAGAGACAGGGAACACTCAGATATACAGGTGTATAGAGACAGGGAACACTCAGATATACAGGTGTATAGAGACAGGGAACACTCAGATATACAGGTGTATAGAGACAGGGAACACTCAGATATACAGGTGTATAGAGACAGGGAACACTCAGATATACAGGTGTATAGAGACAGGGAACACTCAGATATACAGGTGTATAGAGACAGGGAACACTCAGATATACAGGTGTATAGAGACAGGGAACACTCAGATATACAGGTGTATAGAGACAGGGAACACTCAGATATACAGGTGTATAGAGACAGGGAACACTCAGATATACAGGTGTATAGAGACAGGGAACACTCAGATATACAGGTGTATAGAGACAGGGAACACTCAGATATACAGGTGTATAGAGACAGGGAACACTCAGATATACAGGTGTATAGAGACAGGGAACACTCAGATATACAGGTGTATAGAGACAGGGAACACTCAGATATACAGGTGTATAGAGACAGGGAACACTCAGATATACAGGTGTATAGAGACAGGGAACACTCAGATATACAGGTGTATAGAGACAGGGAACACTCAGATATACAGGTGTATAGAGACAGGGAACACTCAGATATACAGGTGTATAGAGACAGGGAACACTCAGATATACAGGTGTATAGAGACAGGGAACACTCAGATATACAGGTGTATAGAGACAGGGAACACTCAGATATACAGGTGTATAGAGACAGGGAACACTCAGATATACAGGTGTATAGAGACAGGGAACACTCAGATATACAGGTGTATAGAGACAGGGAACACTCAGATATACAGGTGTATAGAGACAGGGAACACTCAGATATACAGGTGTATAGAGACAGGGAACACTCAGATATACAGGTGTATAGAGACAGGGAACACTCAGATATACAGGTGTATAGAGACAGGGAACACTCAGATATACAGGTGTATAGAGACAGGGAACACTCAGATATACAGGTGTATAGAGACAGGGAACACTCAGATATACAGGTGTATAGAGACAGGGAACACTCAGATATACAGGTGTATAGAGACAGGGAACACTCAGATATACAGGTGTATAGAGACAGGGAACACTCAGATATACAGGTGTATAGAGACAGGGAACACTCAGATATACAGGTGTATAGAGACAGGGAACACTCAGATATACAGGTGTATAGAGACAGGGAACACTCAGATATACAGGTGTATAGAGACAGGGAACACTCAGATATACAGGTGTATAGAGACAGGGAACACTCAGATATACAGGTGTATAGAGACAGGGAACACTCAGATATAGAGGTGTATAGAGAGAAGGAACACTCAGATATACAGGTGTATAGAGACAGGGAACACTCAGATATAGAGGTGTATAGAGACAGGAAACACTCAGATATTCAGGTGTATAGAGACAGGAAACACTCAGATATTCAGGTGTATAGAGACAGGGAACACTCAGATATAGAGGTGTATAGAGATAGGAAAAAAAATATGTAAAGACCTTTGCAATGGACTCATAGTGACAGGTAATGTTGTACTGGTGACAGCGCACTTATTAACACCACAGCTAATGACAGCTGATGTCATCATAAAGATGACTTCACTGTTCCCAACAGGGACATGACATCAGAGCGAGCTGCGTGGGACAGGAAACCTAGAAGGAAATGGGACAATGAGACTTGGGAAGCCCCACAAGGAGATTTTATATCGGACGGCAATAAACGGACATGAAATCAGAGGCCAGACAATGAGAGGCAGCGGTGTCCTGCAGGGCCTGGCACACAAGAGGTTAAAGCACTGTGCGATTAGACTAAGGGTTAAATTTCTACTAGAGCAGAAGCAGAATGGGGCCAGATTTACTAAGCTGCGGGATTCTATCTCTCACTTTCCTGTTGCATACTAGAGAATGTCAGGTGGAAACTTATTGGTTGCTATGGGCAACAAACCTGCAGCTTAGTAAATCTGACCCCTGGTCATTATCCTTACATGCCCTGTACTGACAATGACATAGATTGCCAGCAAGAATGGAGTTATTGAAGAGAATGGAATATTGCAGCCTCATACATTAATGTATTCACATGACGTTTAGACAAAACCTTTACAGAGCCTTCAACATGACCCATTCCATTAGGTACGATTTAATCCGCTCCTGAGCTTCCAACTGTCACTCACCTGGTTTAAATGAATTGACTAAAATTTAAAAACCTATTTGCCTCTTCAACAAAGGTGGTTACCATAGTAACTGAAAATTGGAAACTAAGGAGCAGAGTATTTTGTACCTAATGGAATGGGTCATGTTGGAAGGTATGCTTATATCGTTGCAGATAAATGGTGCATGCAGCTGCCTGGAGAGGTGGACAGTCGCTACCGAGCAAAGGCAATACAGGCACGATAAGCAGAGACCGGATCCAGTCCCAACGACGTTACGCGAGGGGCGTGTGTAAGTCTGACCTAACAGGAGCATTGCGCATGCGCGGCCGATGTAACGCATCGGTGTTCCATCTGACAGGGCGCAACATACCGACCCGCATCAGAATATACGCAATGTGAATGGGGGGAGCCATTTAAATAGTACAGTATGGGCGGGGCTAGGCCCTTCTGCCCGTGCGTGTGTTCTGCACACATCCGCGCTGAGGAGTTACGGCAGGGTTATGGACACGTAAGTCTGCTAGAATGCGCACGTGAGAGGGGTCTGTCATTTTACGTATAAGTATATTTATATGCTGGTGCCGGGGTGACCAGCGGGGGATGGTTGGCGGAGGGGAACGCATCCCTGGCTTTGCGCTCGCCCTCTGCGCTTACCTTGCTTACGTTCCATCGGCCCTATACAGTAGGGAGAGGGGGATACGATAGAAGCATAGGTGTATCTATAATGGGTGCAGGGTGTGCAGTGCAGGTGGCCCTGTGGCATTCATCCTGCACCCAGTCAGAAGTAGCAAAGCTTTATGAAGTACAGACATTAAAACATGTCTGAGATAAATAAAAGAACATCCTAAATATTAAAACTAAGCATCCAATAGGGTGTAAACAAGTAAAGATGGGACACACAATTAGCTGTCACATTCTATATTATTATGTCTCAGAGTCCGGGAGGAAATGATGGAATATGAGAGAGAACAGGCGGCCCTGTGGCAGGCATCCTGGACCCAGGGTTGGCAGGGGAAGGGGGGGCATTCATCTATTTCTTCCCTCTAATATCTTCCGGAGGAAAGAAATAGATGCTGAATGCGCCCCCCTTCCTCTGCGGTGGGACTGTCCCTATTCGTGGGCTGAAAAAGAAACGGGGCTTACATCACAGCTAGGCTCTGCCCCTTTTAAGGTCTGCGGATTGGGACGGTCCTGTCTCAGGTAAGGGGGGGGGGCATGTACAAATCTTGATGTGGGGGCCCATGTACAAATCTTGCACAAGGGCCCCCTCACTTCTTAAAACACCCCAGGATAGAAGGATATAACCAGGTACAGGAGGGAAGCCTCCAGTCAGAGGTAGCAAAGCTTAATGACGTACAGACGTTAAAACATGTCTGATATAAATAAAAGAATATCCTAAATATTAAATCTAAGCATCCAATAGGGTGTAAACAAGTAAAGATGGGACACACAATTAGCTGTCACATTCTATATTATTATGTCTCAGAGTCCGGGAGGAAATGATGGAATATGAGAGGAAATGACCATTGTTACACTTTATTATATGATAAATATTGTGCTCATGGGACTATTTATGTCTTCAGGCGTTTAGAGCTGCGGATAATAAAGCACAGTTATTTATCTGCAGTTTAACAATAGAAACATATCTATTTATTAACTACATTTTCATGCGTTACTGCTTATTTTCACTGAAAATGTATTTACAAACTATGGATCGCGGTGGAAAAAAGCAGTTCTTGTAGTATTCTAGCGATGTCCCCATATACCCCATATTTCCTCCCCCTAATTGCTGTTATTGGTATATATGGGGAGGCCGCTGGAATACATATGCAGGTAAGTTAATTAATTTGTAATATTTTTTTTTTTTTACTAGTAAAGGCTTTTTTATATTTTTTAATCCTTAAAAAAAATTATAAAATAAACAATAAACACACATATAATTTATATTTTGCCCACTAGAATCACCAGTGGTGTTTCTTTTTTATATGCACAAGGAACACTATTATATTTCAGTGGGCAAAAGCAAAAAAGAGAAAAAGACGGAAGGAGTGAAAGACTTGATTGGACGAAGCGTTTGACTCTGACGATATCCCGTCATGAGCACACTGAGCATGCACAGGACTTCATTCACAGTTCATATGGATGAAGGGTCCTGCGATGACCTGGCAGATCATTGCGGCACCTCACTGGAGGGGGGAGTGTTAGTAAATTCTGTGAACGAAGCTGCCAGGCTCACCGTGAATATGTCAGCCTGGCAGAGTCATCACTAGGGTTTTATAGGGCATGCGTCCTGGGCGCCGATGGACACTCAGGTGAAAGGCGGCGCCATAATTACATTTTTCTTATTTTTGAAAACAGGTGGGGACACTTTTTTATTTCACTCGCCCTGGGGTCCATGAAGCCTAGTTATACCTCTGCAGCCTGGTTCAGCAATGTTACCAGAGAAACGTTAATGTAAGTAAATAGACCCCATAGGTCCTTAGATAGATCCTGCCTCAAAGTACTACACATTTACTGCTGCAAAGCACTGTTTCAGTTCTTATTTCCCTTCTCTCTCTCTGTGTCATAAATAGTCCTGACGGTCTGGTTGGCTGGGTACTGAATAGAAAGTTCCATTGCTGTCACCTGTGTAAGGATCTGCAGTAATACCATCTATACACAGCAGGTGGCAGTGCACCATCAAAACTGACAAGATTCTTAACACTTAAAAATGAGAGGATCAATCCAGAATTCACAGATATGTCCGAAGTAAATACTGGCCACTTAAAAGTCTCATTCATAACATAGGGTTTTGTATTATGCTTTTGATATTATTGGACTGGATCCAAAGTTTAAAAAGAAAAAGAAAACAGGTGGAAAGTTATGCTTGGGCAAAACCATGTTGAATTGCAGGGGAGGCAAAAGTCAATTGCTGCAAACAGTATTAGAGTTGAGAGGATGTTTCCCAGCCCAAGGCTAAAGAACAGTGTAATAGTAACGCTGGTCAGTACCTGTGTGCAATAAGCAAAAGCAAAGTATTCTCCCTGCATGCATAGGGTAACATTCATTTGTCCCTCCCATAAAATTTAACATTGTTTGCTCCAGGTGTAACTTTTCTAATTTCCTCTTATTTTCAGGTCCTGTAACATTTTCAACAAGTGAGCGTTACACCATTTTATGCCTGCGGGTGTCAGAACTGGTAGGCGGCTATGATTATCGGAGGTCCATATGTGTGAGGGGGGTTTTTACCGTTGCAATGCGGCGAATCTGCAAATGTTTCTAAAAACACACACACACACACATACACACACACACACACATACACACACACAAACACACACACACACACACACACACACACACAAACACACACACACGCCTTTTTTCAACAGCAAAATAACAGTTTTTGGCTTAGTGGCAGATTTATTAGATGTATTTTTAGCGAATCCCTTTTCAGAGTTTATAAATGCCAGTAACAGCTGCTTCCTCTGTGATTTCCTCTCAGCACCAGAATTTGCTCTTTAGACTTTGCTATTTTGCCCCCTGTACATGGCTCTCTGTATACATTCCTGCAGGACCAAAATGGGGGCTAATCTTTACTGACTCCGGACCTGAATCACAGATAAGAAGCTGCTGCTATTTCTGGGCCTGATTCAGACTTAAGAAGGAGCTTAAAATGAAGGACCTGATTCACAGTTAAGAATGATTAAAGTTCTTAAATATAAGCAACTAGGCCCATATTCACACTAAGAAGATTGTGCTTTACACAATCCACGTATCATTTCCATACATAGATTGCCTCCATGTGGTCTTTAAAGACTGAGGGCCTGATTCAGAATTAAGAAGGTGTAAAATAAGAGAGGAAAGTTACTCCTGGGCTAAACCATGTTGATTGCAGGGGAGTCATATTTCATCTGTTGCAAACAGTATTAGAGTAGAGAGGTGATGTTTCCTATCCCAAGTCTAAATAACAGTGTGATAGTAAAGCTGGTCAGTATCTGTGTGCAGTAAGCAATTCAAAGATATATCCCTGCATGCAAAGAATACAATTAACTTGACTCCCCCTGCAATCAGCATGGTTTAGCCCAGGAGTGACATTCCTCTCTTATTTTAAAGACCTATCTTCTTTACCGACTACAGAATGCCATAGGGCTACCTTAACTTTAGGTTCTTAGTTGTGTGCGTAGCGCAGCTAATTAAGAACGTTTCTGCCTAGCCGCACCCAGATTTCCTCATTTGAATGCCTCCCTCCACCCAAACTTCTTATCTTCATTCTTAACGTTTCCCGACATGCCCCTTCCTTCTTAAGTCACTACCGACCTAGAAGAAATAGGTTCGGAATGGTGATTCAGAGCCGCCACATTCTTATGTCCTACGTAAATTGCGTATGCGCAGTATATCCCTTCTTAAATATATGCACCTAAAAACAGCAATTTCTTAACTGTGTTTCTTAAGAAAGGAAAGTTACTTCTGGGCTAAACCATGGTGATTGCAGGGGAGTCATATTTCATCTGTTGCAAACAGTATTAGAGATGAGAGGTGATGTTTCCTATCCCAAGTCTAAATAACAGTGTGATAGTAACGCCGGTCAGTATGGGGCTGATCCAGACCTACGGGCGCCTTCCAGCCGTCCGAGGTCTGTACAGCCGCCATCATAGCGGGGAATGCACGCCCCGTGCACTTACGTGTCCAGATTCCTACTCTAAAGTTTACGATCAGCTATGTGGCCTTATGCCCCGTGCCCTAATTTGCATGCCTATCTCTGCCTTTAGGGCGGAGATACGGTATGAGTAAAGGGGGGGGAAGCCCCCTTTTCGTAACAGCCGTTGGCTGTAACTATAGTTACACAACCTTCACAACAGGGAAATTACTGTGAATCACTAATTCACTGTGCGGCTGTAACTCTGGATCTGCCCCTATGTGTGTGCAGTAAGCAATTCAAAGATATCTCCCTGCATGCAAAGAATACAATTACCCTGACTCCCCCTGAAATCAACATGGTTTTGCCCAGGAGTAACTTTCCTCTCTTAATTTCTCTTAACTTTATTTATGAAATCTACGTAGGTTTTAAGAACGTTAACCCCTTAAGAGCAATTCACGCAGCCGTTGGTAATGTGAGAAGTAAGAAGGGACGTGCTAGGAAACGTTTAGAAGGAAGTTAAGAAAAGTGGGTGTGAGAAGGCATTTAAACGGGGCAGCCAGGGCGCGGTTTGCTAAGTATGTGCGTTCTTAAGCAACTTAAGAAGAGACATCCGCACGGTAAGATTAGGCTGCCTAAGGGCGTGGCAAGGGATTGGCCATGCGTATAATTGCGAACCCATTCGTTCTTATCTCCTTCTTATCTGGGAATCAGGTCCTCCATCTTTTACGAGCTGTGGTTCGGAACCAGACTTCGGTAAAATTGGGGATTTACGAACGCCACGTACAAATGTCCCCTATTCTGCTTGTACTGTGCTTGCAATCTACGTGGAACGCAGGATCGGAAGGCTGCGTTCTAGGTCGCCGCACATGGGGCGTAGGAGATACGCGTGGTGGGTGGGCTTTTATATTTAAATCATAC
>WWET01000927.1:309937-343613 GCA_011038615.1 Limnodynastes dumerilii
AAAGAGTGTATGTATGAATTGAATATGTGAAGTCAGTTCCACTGTCTGATCTCTGCAGGAAACCAGCAGCTGCTAAATGATAAACAAAGTTATAATGATTTATTAATAGGCTGCAATCTGAGTTTCCCCACCATGTCTGAAATAAGCATCATGGCAGAGAAAGCTCTATCTGAGCCCAGCTGTACATTCACACTTACAACAGCTGCCGCCAGATGGCGCTCATTATCACAATGTACACTTTAGACTCGAAAATGTACGGTGTACCAAGCCAGATTTCCGAACCATAGAACATTGAAACATAGAAAGTGGAGGTAGATAAGAGCCACGTGGACCATTCAGTCTGCCTAGTTGGCTTTTGTTTAAACAGTATTGACCCTGGACCCTAAGTTTATTTTAAGATTTATCCTTATATTTAGCCCAAACTTGTTTAAATTGTTCTACTGTGTGAGTCTCAACCTCTACCACCACAGATGGGAGTCTATTCCACTTATCCACCACCCTTTTAATGTAGTAATTATCTGCACATTTCCTGTAAACCAACCATCAAAAATTCCACCCTCCTGTACCTGGTTACACCCATTGATACATTGCCGCCATTTTAAGTTTGTACGGGTTGGAAGTGCATTGGTGCAAGGGGTTGCGGTTAGTGGAGTGATCACATGACTGCGTGTATTTGATGGCGCTACAATTGCGGATTCACTCACGTCCAATCACCACAGATCCACACACAAATTAATCGGACATTGGTATCCGGTTCACACACATGTCACATGATCCACAAAGCCTTACTGTATGTTACTTATCCATTGGAGCCCATCATGTGTTAGAGAATCCTACATTACCTCAAGTCTTCTGTTCTTCCTCTGTCACAGAAAAGCAGCATCAGCAAAGCCATAGATTACCTGCGAAACACGCTGGACTCTGTCTCCGACACCTATGCCGTGACCATCGCAACTTACGCCCTGGCTCTTACTTCCAGAGACACCGTTTTGAATGACAAGGCGTACTCAAAACTTTTGTCTAACGCCCAAGTAGAAACAGGTATGTAACACACGTTATCTTTATGCTATGTTTACAATTAAATAAACCTTATTTCACATTATTATTATTATTATTAGTAGTAGTATTTAGGTATTTTAAATACAGATATAAAAGTATACAACATCCATACAAACTATGGGCTGCTGTATTGTGACCTAGCAGTGCTGGCGATGTGGGATTCGGGACAGAATGAGTAGCACTAGTATTTCACAGCGCTGAGGTCATGAATTCCATTCCCGGACTAGGCCTTATCTGTGTGGAGTTTGTATGTTCTCCCTGTGTCTGGGTGGGTTTCCTCCGGGTGCTCCGGTTTCCTCCCACACTCCAAAAACATGTTGGTAAGTTAATTGGCTGCTGAATAACTTATCCCTAGTGTGTGTGTGTGTGTATGTGTTAGGCATCTTAAAATGTAGCTCCATTGGGGCAGGGACTGATGTGAATGTTATATATTCTCTGTAATATACAGTATATAAAACCCTGTTAATGAATAAATATAATTTATCAGTCTCCCAGACACTTGGAGAGTTGGCAAGATAAATGTGTCCTGGGCCCAGATTTACTAAGCTGCTGGTTTTGAAAAGTGGAAATGTTTCCCATAGTAACCATTTAGATTCTAACTCTCATTTAACTATTACATACTAGAGAATGTCAGCTAGAATCTGATTGGTTGCTATAGACAACATCTCCACTCTTCCTTTCCTGCAGCTTGTTAAATCTGGCCCCTGGAATCAAGAAGAGTCATGTGATTCCCATTTTCATGGTTAATTCCCTCTTCTACAGGTTTCTTATCTGCTAGATTTCTATGTAGCACACGATAAGATAAAAAAACAGAAAGTTGAACCTTGTGTTAAGTTCTCTTTGAACCTTATAACTTTATAGACCCGCGTGAGATGTATTTTGGCACAAAAGGCACTGCACTCGCCATCGAGACCACAGCGTACGCTTTAATGACCGCCCTTCTACGAAAAGACATGGCCAGAGCTGAGAAGATGTATACCTGGTTATCAGAGCAGCGCAATTATGGCGGAGGCTTCAAATCTACTCAGGTGAGAAAGATGTCCGTCTGCTGCCTGTATGGTCTATTCTTACTGTTATGTTAATTTGTATATATCAGTTATTCACAAAGGATGCAGCTAATTGGTCAAACTGATCACATGATTGGGGTCATGGCTTAGAGACTTAGGTCACTAGCTTCATATTTTGATTGGCTGAATATAGAGTATCAGTCACATGACTCCAAACTTGTGATGGCTTGGAGGTGTTTAGGGATCCTAATGCTGGCAGTCTCTGCAGAACACACAAGCCGCAGCTCAGCTGACCCCCTGCTTATTTACTCAGCTGTCATGTTCCTGACAGCTCATTGGCTAAGTAGTACAAGTAAGTTCTGCAGCGGCTTGTGTGCTCAGGAGACAAGGCTTTGCTAAATCGGCGCTTACATATACTGCTTAGCCAATTAGCTACTGTGAATAAATGACAGGTTCATTATAAATGATAAGGGAATATTTTATTATCTCACATTTTGGACCTTAGGACATGCTGATGTTGTGGAGAATGGAGAGGTCTTGGCCTTGACCAAGGTATGGAAATAAAATTTGATTTGTCTCCTATTGTCTCTCTCCCAGGACACAGTGATGGCGCTGGAAGCTCTCTCCGAATATTGGATGAAAACTTTCACAGTTGAAAAAAGTGAATTATTTGTGGAAGTAAATTCTCTGGAAAAATCTGGGAAACAGACATTTACCCTCCGGACTGAGAGCGTACAGGAGGAGCTGGTGAGTTTTTGATTGGTGGAGTCCCAAAGAGGGGGTGGGGTCTGATGGTGAGGGGATCTAGACTTGCGAATTTTGACCAACTTATGTGTTGTGTGACGATTATATTATGGCGGCACTAACCAATGGAATATTCTGATCAAGCCTTACCGACACACAACTCGTGTTATGTGTAGTGTATTTTTTAAGAAAACACTAGGAGCAAGATTTACTAAGCTGAGGGAAAGGAAAAATTGAGATGTTGCCCATAGCAACCAATCAGATTCTAGCTCTCTCTTTCCTATTACATACTAGAAAATGTCAGATAGAATCTGATTGGTTGCTATTTGCAACATCTCTACTTTTCCATTACTGCAGTTTAGTAAATCTGGCTCTAGTGCGGATCCAGAATTAAGACCGACAGACCACTTACACATGGGGCTAGATTTACTAAGGTCGTGTTTAAATCGCTACTCTAAATCGATCAGCATCGCCATAGTTATTTAGCGATTTGATGATGTCATATCGCTAAATTTACTAACAGCCGATTTAGAGTAGCGATTTGTAAACTCCAGCAATGTGTAGCGATGAAACTACAAGGAGTTTATGTTAAACTCCCTGTAGTTTACATCGCTGGAGTTTAACTCGCTGTAGTTGGTGTCTGTGTTTAAAAAAAAATGGCTGCCGCAGCAAGCCGTTCACCGTTGGCAAGCAGCTGCCTATAGTACTATAAGTTAAATCATGCTGATGTGATACACTGCATGATTTAACTTACTGTACTATAATTTCAATGAAATCGACACTCACCCCCATGCGATTTAACTCTGGAGATTTGAAGCAAATCTCTGACGATTTACTAAATCTCGACCTTAGTAAATCCAGAGATTTGTATGTCAGTCATGCTACAAATCGCCAGAGAGATTTAAACATTGACGATTTGAATAAACACACATCTCTGGCGATTTGTATGTGATTCGACTTTTGAAAATATGGAACAGTCAAAATCGCTGCTAAAAAAGTACTAACTACAGCAATTTCAACCAAATCGACCTTAGTAAATCTTGCCCATGGTGTGTACGTAAGTCGCCTGTCAGATTGTACATGCAGTACAAAGACTTATGCAGCCACCGCAGAACACACAAGCCGCTGATTAGCTAACCCCCGGCACTTACTGTACTTGCTCACTTAGCAGTTTTTTCATAAGTTCCACCCCTTTTGACACAATGGCACGGGACAAATAAACAAAGTAATGAAAAGAAAAAAAAACATGCCCCAAGGCTAATCCCTTTATCAAGACAAACCTAAAGGCGAGAGGGACATTCAACCAAAATCAGGACAGTCATGCTGGAAACGGGACAGTAGGGAGGTATGTTACTGAATTTATTCCTAATTATAAAGATGAATAATTTTATGTCTTGTAGAAATTAATGGGAACTAAATTTAAAGTGAACATATCAGGGAAAGGAAAGGGCGTCTTAACAGTAAGTATATCAACCTATCACTGTGGAGGTCTCAACCAGTACTGGGGCCTATAGAGGACCTGGCAGGACCCTCTCTGTTTTAGGACTTTCTATTGGCTGTCAACATATGGACAGAACTTACACACAAACAAGGCAGCCATTTTAATTATTTAATGAGTATTAGGATACTGTCTCCAGAGAACAATTACACTGAATTATATCCATGAATATTTGTTCAGTCCATTCAATAATCTTCCTAGTGAACTGATGTGCCACATTCTTGTATATATTTGTTTATATATTATTTATAGGTGACAAATTCACTTTAGACTCCAATAAAACATCTTCGTAATGAAGCAATTCAGTCCCTCATTTTATATACTTCATGAAATAAAGCATAATGGTAGTTTATATATTTTTTTCTAATTAATTCATTTAATATTTAAGGTATTTAAACCTATTAAAGAGGATAGGAAACAGGGGAGAACATGAATTATCCACCAAAATAACTCCATTCCATTGATTCCCCTTCGGTCAGTCTCCTCTATTAATTGCTCTGGACCAGTGGTGTAAATACTGTGGGTGTGGAGGGTGCTGCCTCTACAGGGCCCGGTGGAGTGCCATATACCATGCAGTCATAGTTCCAAGACACTGGGACAGATAGGGTGCTCTTGGCAAACACCGGATTGAGGAGCACGAGTTGCCTCCCACCCTGCTGATGCCCTGGTTTTGCCCTTACTATCTTTAGCACCACCCATGCTTTAGCTTGGCATTCACAACCCACAAACTCTGGAGATGGCGCCTTCTATAAAACATTTGTTCTTTGCCATCTACTGTTTACAAGATAAAGGGAACTGAACTCATCAACCCCAAAAACAAACCAAGTTACCACATTCACTAAACAAACTCCTCTGCATCGGCTTTCCCACAAACATAACACAAATGGCACCACTCCAAACCCCAAACCACTAGCAATGGTGGGTGAAGAAACCCAGATGTACAAGGAACAAGTTCTAATCCCAAACTCCCACTGCAAGACCACATTCCATCATCCTACTGTCTAACGCCATAGGTCAGAGCCTTCAAACCCAACCTAGGGGTTTTCCCTCTCTTGGATCACGTTAACCCTCAGTTCCGCGTATACTTCTCTTACGCTTTCAGGTGCTGAAGATGTATAACGCTATGGAGGTGGAAAAGTCCACGTGCTCACAGCTTGGGCTGGAGATAAAGATTCACGGTGATGATGGTATTATAGGTGAGTACTCCTTTGCAGTACCTTGATATACTTCCATCCTCTTACTGTCCATTAGTCTCTGTCTTCTGTATAACCTAATGCTCATGCTTAGATATACAGCTCTACAGGGCTATGAATCATTTGATGATATCATACGTCACAATTTATTCAATCTTCTGTGTCCAATCTGGGGAGATGCTGAATTCTGAAAATCTTAACAATCTCGTGTCCTGGCCGGACGGTCCAGATTCACAGTTACGTACACTGTTTTAAGAACTAAGCTACTGCACATGCGTAGTAGCTTATATATGCTATCTACGTACCATTTCTGTACGAATATTGCGTGAATTAGGTTACGTGAAAGCGAAACATAAATATTTAACCATCATCACAGGGCTGCCATTGGGTGGGGTGGGGGGGGGCTACTGGGGCTTTTGTCCCAGGACCAGAGAGAGAGGGGACCCACAGATACTTACCCTATTTCTCCAGCAGCATGGGTAGATGGGGCTTGATGATGTCATCAAGCCCCACCTACCCATGGGACACTAGGGACTACAGTAGCAATTGACAGGTTGCGGGGCTTAATGACGCATAAATTACACCATTAAGCCACGCCCCCATACCGGAATCTATTTTTTCCCTCTGAAGTCTCCTGCTGGGAAGGAAAAAAAGTAGGAATCCCTGCTCTCCTGTAGACACAATTTTGGCCTAATCATTTACACCAGTTACAGCAGGGCTTGACAATTACTGGTCACCAGAGCAACAAGAAAATGGGACATGGCGAACGGATTGACGTGAAGG
This sequence comes from Limnodynastes dumerilii, assembly GCA_011038615.1. Taxonomy (NCBI): domain Eukaryota; kingdom Metazoa; phylum Chordata; class Amphibia; order Anura; family Limnodynastidae; genus Limnodynastes; species Limnodynastes dumerilii. Next base: position 316,222 of record WWET01000927.1, read on the forward strand.
AGCAACCGCTGGTTTAACCATGAGGTGACAACGAAGGTCACCCCGCAGCCTCTCTCTTCTCTGCTTGCCCGCCTTGCATTCAAGTGTGGATCAGGCCTTTGATGTCTCTGATCTATATTTCCTGCACCTTTTATAATTCACGCGTTTCACCAATGTGTGTCCTGACAGAGGAACCAGATTACGATTATGATTATGATGAGAATGAACAAATGTCTGATGAGCCCAGAGACAATATATACTGGCACGACCAGCGGACGAGAGCGCGGAGGGAGGTCTCCCAGCCCAAACAGAAGGACTTGAAAGTGATTTATGAAGTGTGTCTGTGGTAAGAAAGAGGGAAGGGGGGAAGGACATGGTGAAAGTATGGGCCATGGTTTATGTAGAACAACGTTATGTCTACAAGAGCTTGGTTTCAGAAGGGTAACTCCTTGAAGGGTGGAGGAAGTCAATGCCGGGCCCAGAGGTGGAAATAGACCCATATAGTACCCACAAAACCATAAGCTGTCAGAGGCTGGCATCTCAGGACAGTGAACCAGATCCAGACCTAAGCATGAACAGTGCTTGTAAGTCTCTGCAGTGGAGTCTAACATGTCCTAGCTATGGGCCACTAGCAAGCAAAATGGCTACTGCAATATAGCTAATTAATAGAACTTACACATTTATTAGCATGTGTTTATATAGCGCTATCAGAGAATATTTCACAAGCACCATCAGTTCCTGTCCCATTGGAGCTACTTTATAAGGTCCCTAACACATACACACAGTGGGGTTAATTTACTCAGCAGCCAACTAACCTACCAGCATGATTTTGGAGTGTGGGAGGAAACCCACACAGACATGGGGAGAACATACACACTCCACACTGGAGTGTGTATGGCCTAGTCATGAATTGAATTGAACTCATGACCTTAGCACCACTAGACACAAGTGCTACTCACTGAGCCTCTGTGCCACACATAAAGACGGAAGCCGATAATGCAGCTTGGCCACTGAATGCACTACAGCTATGGTTTCTCTCACGGCCTCAGGTTTCTCTGGTCCACCCTTTACATTGCGCTATCTATCCTATATCTATGCACTTGCTTTATAGCTCAACCTATGTCCTTGCAGGAAGAAGCTGCTGTCTGGTTCCTCAGGCATGGCCATCGTAGACATCACTCTGCTGAGTGGGTTTCAGCCCAGTACACAAGATCTGGACAAGGTGATTGATGAATGGTGTTTATACTGAACCAAGTTAAGCTTGTGGGGTGTGGAAGAGGGTTGAGGTTTTTATGCCTTGGGGCTATTATCAGTAGAGCATCTATGTATAATAATAATTGTCGTCTTATCCATGTCATACCTTTATCTTAATAAATGCCCCTATGTGTCTTTATACAGAGTATCTGTATCATTCACATCTCTGCTCTTTTCCTTACAGCTGAAGGAAGGCCTGGAGATGTACATCAGTCACTATGAGATCCAGGCTGGGAGACTTCTCTTGTACTTTGATAAGGTCAGATGGAGAAATGAATGGAAGTACTGAGGGGGAAGGGATCTGAAGGCTCGGGGCCTGAATGTAGGCTATCTATAACTATGTAGTTGTCTATTCTTTATCTGAATGTTGCGCATACACGCATAGGTGCCAGCAGGGAGAGCAAGCGGGTGAGTACCTGTTCACCAGCCAATACTGGAACATCCCAGGCGGCTATACTGCGTATATGTGGGGAACATTCACCTGTCCAGAAGGAGGACAGGGGCGTAAGTTGCCCCCTTTATTCCCGGTTCTGCTGGTGCTCTTGGATATGCAAGACCCAGACCCACATCTGAAGAACATTCCATACCACCCTTTTAACGAAGGGTGGCGGGTGGCATATGACCAGGACTGGGTGATATATGGACTGGAGCCTGAATTAAGAAAGAGAGGGACCTAACGCATGCCGAATGCATAAGTATCCTGTCCGTTCATAGTGCGCATGTGTGCAGAGGAAAGCTATACATCAGAAGGCAGCACCTTTATGACACATATTCCCCCTCAGCCATTCTATCCATGACACATCTTCCTCCCCTACTCCTCTATCCATGACACATCTTTCTCCTCTGCTCCTCTATCCATGACACATCTTCCTCCTCTCCTCTTCTATACATGACACATCTTCCTCCTCTCCTCTTCTATCCATGACACATCTTCCTCTTCTGCTCCTTTATCCATGACACATCTTCCTCCTCTCCTCTTCTATACATGACACATCTTCTTCTTCTGCTCTTCCATACATGACACATCTTTCTCCTCTGCTCCTCTACCCATGACACATCTTTCTCCTCTGCTCCTCTATCCATGACACATCTTTCTTCTCTGCTCCTCTATCCATGACATGTCTTCCCTTCTCTGCTCCTCTATCCATGACACATCTTCCTCCCCTGCTCCTCTATCCATGACACATCTTCCACATCTTCCTCCCCTGCTCCTCTATCCATGACACATCTTCCTGCACTTCTCCTCTATCCATGACATATCTTCCTCCCCTGCTCCTCTATCCATGACACATCTTTCTCCTCTGCTCCTCTATCATTGACACATCTTTCTCCTCTGCTCCTCTATCCATGACACATCTTCCTCCTCTGCTCTTCTATCCATGACACATCTTTCTCCTCTGCTCCTCTATCCATTACACATCTTTCTCCTCTGCTCCTCTATCCATGACATTTTTCTATTCTGCTCCTCTATCCATGACACATCTTCCTCCTCTGCTGCTCTATCCATGACACATCTTCCTCCTCTGCTGCTCTATCCATGACACATTTTTCTCCTCTGCTCCTCTATCCATGACGCGTTTCTCCTCTGCTCTTCTATCCATGACACGTCTTCCTCCTCTGATCTTCTATCCATGACACATCTCCACTCTTCTCTCCATTGTACATGTTTCCCCTTTGCTCTTCTCTCCATGGCCAGTGATTGACTCTTCTTCTATATATATATATGTGTTTCCTCAACTCTTTTCTGCATGACACAAGTTCAGCCTCGTCTCCTGTCTATATTACACATTCTTATTCCTTTGTATATCTCCTCCATTCTTTTCTTACTCAGTGCCATTCTTCCACATCCCTGTTCTGTCCTGCCTTCTTTCCCTCCCCCTCTTTTCCCTCTTCTTATTCTTCATCCTCTATTCTTGTCATGAGTAACTCCTCCAATCTTTTCTCTTCTGCTGTTAAAGGTTTCCAATAATCCAGACTGTGTGACCTTTGAAGCCATTCAGACCGTTCAGATCTCCCCTCTGCAGCCGGCATCCGCCGTGTTGTATGATTTCTACGAGCCGGGTAATATTCTAGTGTCCTAAACTGTCCTTGTCACATGAATAAAATGATTCCTATATCACTTTTTAACAAAGCCCTTACTGTATAATTTAAATGCTCCCCTTCCCCACCAGCCTTGCAGAGAGGATGGTCTTCCCCTTCGTGATGTTGCATTAAATATGCTAGTTGATCCCCATTGTAACATTGCACGTCCATTTGCAGATGTTACAGTTAGGCTTACTTACACGTGTGGCGAAAGTAGCCTAACGCACGGGGTCTGGATCCGGCCTGTAATGCTAAATGCCATAAAATGTTGACAGAATCTTCTTAAATGCACAAGACCCAAGCACCAATCTCGCCTGCACTGCAGAACATCTGGGAAACTCCCAAAATGTAGCAAGTCCCCCAGAAATACATTGCACTTTCCCACATCCCACCCTGTTGCTTACTGTAGTAAATATCAAATCCCACGAACAAACTTATCCAACAACTGTGTGTTATGTAATGGTGGCAGCGTCTAGTAATCAGAGGCCCAGATGATGCCATTCATGTCCTCACGCTAAGAACGTAACAACCTCCCTCACCAAAAATAACAACAACAACAAAATGAGTGTCCTCAGGACCGGATTGAGGGCCATGTGGGCCTGGGGCTCAAAATGATCAAGGGCCCACACTGTATAGTATGCTTTGGAGGAGGATTTCAGTCCCTGACATTAATTCTTATGCACTGCATTAGCAGGTCTGGAGATCTGCAGGGTGTGGGGGCCTATTTTTAGCTGGAGGCCTGGGGAATAGTTCCATTAGTCCCATTGTTAATATGGTCCTGAGTGTCCTACGGATGAGGTACAAAGCTTATACCCACCATAATGGTCTGCATTCTCTTTTATGGCTTTATTCTTGCTTTTAATAATGATTCTTGTTACCCTACAGCAAATCAATGCAGAGTCTTCTATGGAGCGCCATCCACATCGGCCTTCATCAGCACCCTGTGTTCAGGGGATGTGTGTGCATGTGCCGAGGGTAAGAATAAAATGCAGCCTTTACAGAATCAGATATTAGGGCAGCCGGGACTGATATCGGTCTGCATTCACAGATACGTAGCTTTCATCTTACGTATGTTGTTTTAGGAATTGAGCTACTACGCACGTATAGTAAACGCTATCTACGTACCATTTCTGTACGTAGATTGCGTAAGCACGGTCTAAAGGCTGCGCTTACGCAATCTACTTACAGAAATTGTACGTAGATAGCGTAAATAATCTACTACGCATGTGTAGTAGCTCAATTCCTAAAACAACGTACGTAAAATGAAAGCTACGTAACTGTGAATCCGGACCATCATGTTCAAGGTCTTATTTAACCACTTTTAGTAAATATCTCTTTCTGTTTGTAACACAGGTCCGTGTCCTCAGGCAAAAAACACTTTGAGATTAACCGAGGAAAAACAAAAAAGACAACAGTTTGCTTGTTACAGCCCCAGAGTGACGTATGGTGAGATGGGTGACGGGAACGGGGGCCGGATACAATCAGAATCTTACTCACCTTCTGTGATACTTTCTCCATCATTTAGGGTTCCGTGTGAATGTGATAGACGTCAAGCAGGAGGAGTCATTTATGGTCTATACTGCTGAAATTGTTGAGGTTCTACAGAAAAGTAAGTAGTCAATCAAATATATTGCGAGCCATTGTCAGATTTTTTTCTTATGCCTTTCAAGATTTTTTTCTTATGCCTTTCTGTATTGGGTGGCGGTCATTAGGATGCCCTCTGTATTTTTGTGGATGTCACTAGGATGCTGTCTGTATTGAGTGGTGGTCACTAGGATGGTTTCTGTATTGGGTGGTGGTCACTAAGATGCTCTCTGTAATGAGTGGTTGTTACTAGGATGTTTTCTATATTGAATGATGGGCATTGGAATGCATTTTTATTGGGTGGTGGCCACTAGGATGATCTTTGTATTGGGTGGCTGTCACTAGGATGCAATTTGTATTAGTGAGTGGTCACTGGGATACTCTCTGGATTGCATGGTGGTCACCAAGATGCTCTCTGTATTGGTCAGTAGTTACTAAGATGCTCTGTGCATTGTTTAGAAAAATACACTCTAAAAGGCCAGATTCACAACCCCGTAATTTTTTACATACGTGCCTAATTTTGGCATTTCTAGCTAGTACGCATGCGTAGTAACTATTTTACGCTATCTACGTAGAATTTCTTTACATAGATTGTGTACATGTGGCCTTAAAAGACTGCATGTACGCAAACTACGTAACGAAACGCTACATAAATAGCGAAAAATAGTTACTACGCTAGAATCGCAAAATTAGGCACGTATGTAAAAAATTACAGTGTCCAGACCTAAATCTCTGTAGTCAGGAGTCACTAGAATGGTGGTGTAATACTAGTAGGTAGAGTTTATATATATATATATATATATATATATTCTTATTATCTCTTTGTCCTCAGGATCTTTACACTGCTTCAGGGGCACTGGTAGAACATCAGATATAATGGTTAGCTAATCCCTCTTAGCCTATAGGAGAGCTGTGAACCTAAGTCTATGTGACAGCCATATTGTGTAACCACCAGAGAAATTTTAAAATGAAGATTTCTGTTTTAGCTGTCCTTCTACAAATCATTATTAGAATTCTTGAAATGTATTTAAAAGTTAAAGATAAACATAAAACATGATTTAAATATATTTTAAGCTTCTCTATTCTGTCTGCCCTTTCCACTATCTTTCTAGATGCCGATGAGAACATTGCTAAGGGAGAATCAAGGTACTTTTACCAACGTGCGGCCTGCAAAATGCGCCTTGCGAAAAAGGAATACCTGATCATGGGACAAGATGGAGAGACCACGGATGAGGATGGACGGTGCGTGGTGTGACCAATAACTGCCTTCTGTTATTACAATACCAAGTACTGATAAAGCCCCTCAGGTCCAATGTTGTTAGTGTGTTTTGAGCACCAGACTGAGTGTGATTGTGAGTACAGGCAGGGCTGCCAAAAAGGATGGAGGTAAGGGAGGATGCACGGCGTATAGGGCCCTTGTCTGTCTGGAGTCACTGGTCTATCCTGAATGCTGGCTCTGGTTCTATGAAGGGGGCCAGATGAAGTGGCTGTACCATAGTATAGGTAAGGACAGATTGCCAACAGAGGACATATCTACACTGACCAGACGCCCAGCACAACAACCAATGGTGTCAGAGCAGCACAAAAGAGGTGAGTTTTAAGGGAGTGCTTGAAAGTTTGGAGAGTAGAGAATAGTCTTGATGGGCGAGGAAGGTTATTCCAGAAAGTGGGTGCAGTCTCCCCGCTCCGAGGCACCCGTAGGTCTGGATCCGGCCCAATGTCTCTCCAATGTCGTCCTCTCTCTCATCTCCTCCGCCCGCTAACGTCCTCCCCTATTCCTGTCCCTTATGTAGGATGAGATACTTCTTGGAGAGCAATTCCTGGATCGAGGAGCTGCCCAGCCCCAAAACCTGCAAGGCGACACTGAACCGTAACAAGTGCGCCCATGTGACAGACTTCATGGACAGTTATCGCAACAATGGCTGCATGGTGTAACCGCCGCCTCCTCATTCATCGCATCTCAGCAGAAATAATAACGTTTGTCTTTATAACCTTCCACTTACCAGCTTTTTATGTCAGAAAACCAATAAACAGATTTTATGTCATATTCTGTGGGATCATTTGTTATAGTTAGGAAGAGGATCCGGCAGCGCTGACCCAGACTGGAACGTAGGCTGAAATAGCGCCCCGCATCTCGCCGTGTCTCCTGCCCGGAACACGCAATGCTGAGCGTCAAAAAACAAAGGGGGACTAGATTCACAGATCCGTTTTCACGGTGAGTTGGGCGCGTATTTTTAGGATAATACGCATGCGTAGTAACTTTTTCCACGCAAGTTACTTAATATTTACGCATGGAAGTCCATTAGGCACGCACTTGTGAATCGCACTTTGTAACATACGTACGGAGGGGCGGGATTTAAATCCGTACATTCAAAGTTATGTGAGATTGGGTGGGGGGGGGTGCATTTACATGGGCATTTGAGGGTGCGGTTAGATAGATACACATGTACGTACATTGGGCCTGATCCAGACCTACGCCGATGCCATGTGCTTACAAAAGCACAGCGTATCGGCGTCCACTCTCCCCGACACCCCCCCTGTGTGAGCGTATTTCCTATTGTTTACGCCGGCTGAAGGCTACCCTAACTTCAGCCGGCGTAAGCAATGGGTAATACGCTCGCACACGTACTACCGCTAAGACCTCCCTCCCATTATAATCCCTTCCCCCCGCCCACCTTCACTAACCTTAACGTAGGGACGCTAGGTGGAAGCCCCCTCCAGCGTCCCTACGCTGTTCAACGATCGGGCGTTGCCGTAGCTACGCCGGGCAACATCTGCCCGGCGCATGCGCAGATTGGCTTTTCAGCCGATCTTACGCCTACACCCGCTGTCCTAGCGACGGCGGGCGTAGGTCTGGATCAGGCCCATTGTCACTGTAGTTTCCAGTCTCCCAGATCCTTTGCACAAATGTCATTTTGGCACTAATGATCTTCTTAGTCCCTTCCATGAACATCTCAAGGTAACACCCAGTTCCCGTCTTTAAGAACCTGGAAACATAACTCCCAACATTTACAGTATTAGAAATATTACAATATAAAAAAATGGGACCTATACGTCTGCCCAATATTCACCCACGGGCCTGCCAAAACTCTGTCTGAACCCGCCAAGCTCCATCCAGACTGACTTCATCTCCACCCTAGATCCTCCCAAACTCTTTTTGGGTGACAACACTGAGAAAATTAAAATAGTAATGAAAAAATTTTTAACATTGGGACTGATCCTCTGAAATCGGATGTGGAAATGTAGATGTTGGTGGTATAGTAATATATCATAAAATGCATCCTAATATCAGTTTAATTTATATTATAATTAACTTTTGAATTCAATTATGTTTTACTTTTAAAATACTGATCTATTTTTCCTAATATATAATATAATATAATATAATATAATATAATATAATATGCTATAATAGTAAATGGTCAGAAAACTCACAGAACAGGATCCACGCTAACACCTTGCAAGTGTGAAGCCTGAGTCTGGGAGGGAGCCTAAGTAGCATTGATGATGATGTCACACACTGTGATGTCATAATGCAGAAAGTTGTGCCTGATTTTCCTTAAAGGGCACCACACAAAAATAACATATAGATATTTGGATAAATAGTGGAATAGAAGTTACCACCTTCCCTCCTCCCAGGGTCACCACCTTCCTTCATATCTCTCTCATCACCATCACTATAATCGCCTGAGTCTATAAGATCTTTTTTTTGCACAAGTGAGGGTGTTGCAGGGGCGCACTCAGGGTGGGAACCCCCTTTTACCCCTAGGATTAGCAATATTGCTCTGAGAAATCTGGGATATTTTTAAAACATGTAATTAATTCTTCAGCCACTACAGCGTCACTCACATGTCAGTAATTATAAGAGGGGCGTTATGCTGACTGTGTTGAAGACAAGTCTATGATTTACATGGTTGAATCCTTCCTAATTAAATTTGTTATATCCTAAAGGAGAATGATTCTTTAGAGTGTATGCAGTTCAATAAAACTTATATTAGCATTCATTTGTTATATAATGCTTCATTCCTTAGCTTAAGGAAAGGTACAGCCATTTCCGGAGATGATGTAGGGGAGAGCAACTGTTCTCATAGGATATAAATATTTAATATCATCAAATCAATTTCCACTCTCGTCCTTTTCTTTCCCTTTGAAATGACTAATCTATGTATCTAAATATAAAAATATAAAATAATAAATGGTCTTAAACTTAAGTAGTACTCACAGTACAGGATCCACGCTAAGACCACCTGTCTCCCCATCCATGCAACTGTGAGGCCTGCATCTGGGAGGGAGCCTAAGTAGCATTAGATATCACACACTGTGATGTCATAATACAGAAAGCTCTGCCTTATTTTCCTTAAAAGCACCATACATAAATAACATGACAGCTATTTGATTACATTGGTGCCATCTGGGAAGATACAGATATAGGCGTTATCTATATTATCTACTACCTGCCTACAATGTAAAAATATTTACAAACTGGACAATATTGGAGAGCTATTTCAAACCGCCCACAGGAGTGGGAAAGCTCATCTCCAGCTTGCTAAGTGTATCAGTGTTCTGTCTCATAAGTCTGATTTGGGACATGAAGTGCCCGATTCAATTAGCTTCACACCCACATTATTTGTGGTGCAAAGCTAATGCTAATTTTTTTGTGGATTTTTATGCGTGCCCCATAGAGGTGCGCATAAAAATCGGTGAAAGTGTGGTCCATTAACCTATGCACATTAGTGTTATACGGGGGCCTATATTTAGAGAGCATCTGTGATTGATTGTCTGTTTGTGTCATAGCATTTCTAATACATGTGTTTTGGAAAGATTAGGAACATTTTACTGCAGAAAAAAATATAATGTTTGTAATAATTATATGTTTTCACATGCCATTCTCTTAGTAATAGGGCCAGTTTTACTAAAGGGCGAGTTAATATCGACACATCGCCGCAGTTTGGAGGACTTTTTATCATATCTCCTTTAAGCACGGGGGGCCATGGTAGAGACTATTATAATAACGGAGGCCATATTAAATATTAAAACAGAATATTGCTGAATGAGCGAAAACCACAGAGGTGAGGAATAATCGGATGACTTAGTAGTTTAAAATATTAAATCATGGTTTATTACAAAATAGTAATAGAAATTGAAGTAAAAACAGCAAAGTTGCACAAATATGACAACGTATTAAATTGCAAACTAATTATAGTATTGGAAACAATAAAATGCCCAAAATTTGCAATAAAAGACCTCGACAATAGCAACGTTGGTGGACTAGAGATGTAATTGACTTGCGTCCCAAAAGTTGTTATTATAGGCTTAGAAGCACAAATGGTATATATGCAAATCGGAAACCAACTAGGTTAATAACCTCAGGCGAGTCCCCTCAGGCGAGCCCCAGTGCCTCTAAGCCTATAATAACAACTTTTGGGACGCAAGTCAATTACATCTCTAGTCCACCAACGTTGCTATTGTCGAGGTCTTTTATTGCAAATTTTGGGCATTTTATTGTTTCCAATACTATAATTAGTTTGCAATTTAATACGTTGTCATATTTGTGCAACTTTGCTGTTTTTACTTCAATTTCTATTACTATTTTGTAATAAACCATGATTTAATATTTTAAACTACTAAGTCATCCGATTATTCCTCACCTCTGTGGTTTTTGCTCATTCAGCAATACTCTGTTCTTGGCTATTAAAACATCACACGAGTCAGTGTCATATTGCCACAAATAATTAGAGACTAATTTCAAAAATACTATGCGGATCTATATAATTTATCGAACCCTATGGCAAATACAGTATCTCACTTGAGCGGCAGAAGTCTTGCATTAATGACTTTCAGGCCTTCCACAATTACCTGGAGACATCGCAGCAAGCCTATCCTCTGATATGTTGATGAAATTGAGTCTGCCATTAAATCCCAGGAATCTGGCAAATCTCTGGGTCCAGATGGCTTTTCCCTGCTTATTACCAAAAATTTCGGACTGTCCTGATCCCCTACTTACATACACTGTTCAATGCTATTTTACGAGGCAAGCCCTGGCCCTGACAATCTTTAGAAGCCAGAATTATGGAAATCCCTAAGGAAGGGAAAGACCCTTTATGTTGCTCCAGCTACCGGCCAATATCCCTCCTTAATGGTGATGTTACGTTATATGCGAAAATTATATCTGCTACATTATTACCACTACTTCCACGACTAATATACTACAATCAAGTAGGCTTTATCCAGGGCAGGCAGCCCAGAGATGACACAAGGAAGGCCATTGACATTCACATTGCCAACATGAGAAAAATCCAAATGGCAGCACGCTCTCTAGATGCTGAGAAGGCATTCGACAGGATCTCCGGACTATTTATGTCGGAAACCTTTTGGCATTATGGCGCCCTGAAAGGGATACAGGGGCCGTATTAAGATCTAATAACGGCAGGCGCAACTTGCATACATCGCACCGTTAAGCCCTACCCTCTGCATGCATCTATGGGTTCCCTCTGGGAATCTCTCGGATGGAAGCCCTTTAAAAGTTGGCAACCCTGTTCTAATGTGCATATACAGGGGCTACAGGACGCCATATGTGCCCCGCCCCATTCTTAGCATCGCTAGTTCTTGCACACCCTCCGACATGACCCATTCCATTAGGTACGCAATGGTTCTGCTCCTGAGCCTCCAACTGTCAGTCACTATGGTAACCACCTTTGTAGCAGAGAAAAATATTTCATTAATACCTGGAAAGTGACAGTTGGAAGATCAGGAGCGGAGTATTGTGTACCTCATGGAAGGGGTCCTGTTGGAGGTTCTGTACTTGTTCTTGAAACAAGAGATGGCAGCAGGGGGTGTGGCTTCAGGAAAATCAGCCCCACCCTCCTGCCTAATCAAAGCTGCTATTCATAGAGGCCATGATTCAGACTTAAGTAGGAAATACATCGATGCGCAAAACTAAGCACAACTGGCAAGCACGCTCCCATGACACGCCTCTCGTTCTTACGGATTATAGCGGACTTCTGCCACCATAGGGCTACCGTAACTTTCCGTGCGTATGTTTGTGCAGCATTTGCATAAGTAAGAACGGAAGAACCTAACCCCGCCCACAGTGTCCAACTTAAATGCCTCCCTCCGCCCACTCTTCGTAACCTCGTTCTCACGCCCCTTCTTACGGATCAGGGCCCAGATCTTGGGCTACGGCCGGCGGGGGAATTACGTACCATGTCTTTACACAATTCCCCTGGTTTGAAGGTTGGATGACGCCGTAAGGGGCGGCTTACATAACGTACACTGCCTCTTACGAAAAGGGGGCTTTCTCTCCCATTACGCATGTCACATCGGAGGTAGACATGCTAGTTAGGGGGTGGGGCAGTAAGGCTGGGGCCTGATCCAGACCTATGTCCGCTTGCGTTTTTACGGCGGGCGTAAACGTAAAATCGTCCTTTTTGAACTTACTGCGCATGCACGGGGCAGAGGTTACGCTCATGTTACGGTCCGAGAAACTGAGCGTATGGGCCTTGATCGTAACAGCTTCGTATTTACGTTCGAGGGGGAGTGTCTGCCATACGATCCGTCATTAAGCACCGAGGGCGGGGTGAGGCATTTAAATCGTACAGTATGGGGGCGCTAAGCGTTGTAACCAAGCAATGAGCTTTCAGACGCCCGCGGTTACGCTCAGAAAAGTGGTTTTGCTGAGCGTAAGAAGGCAAGGGGAGCGCATCGGCAGTACACCGGCGTAAATACGTTACGCACATGAGCGTTTCATGAGTGTAGGTCTGGATCAGGCCCCTGGACACGTAAGTGTCCAGATTTACTACCGACAGCGGGGAGTGCACGGCACAATGCCGGCCGTGCTGACCTTGGCTGACCATATGGCGTCTGTAGGTCAGGATCCAGTCCTAGGTTCTTAGATCAACTGAATCATAAGTCTGAATACGGCCCAGAGTTACTTGTAGCGCTCCAGCCATAGCGACGCTCGGGGCTTGAGGCTGTTTATAAACGTTTCCCGCTGACATCCGCCAGCTTTATTCTCAGAGCCGCGACCGCCTGCTACGCTATGTTAGAGGCGTGCCGCGGATCTGTAGATGCTGCCGGGGAGAATTAGAGGTGGGGTCCGGCGTATCGTTATCATGGCAGTGTACTATCAGTGGAGGGTATCAACCCTTTCATATATTTTTTTATTTTATTTAAGTATTGAATTAGTTTTAGAACTGCGATAAAGAAATTTAAACGGGTAAAGAAAAGTACCAGCAATGAAGGAGTCAGAGGCAGAGAAGAGCCTGTGATGTGATACTGCGTCCAGCGTTCTCTCTGTGACAATCATGTGAATTATATGAAGGTGAAAGTGAAAGCGTTAGATGCGCAGCAGCCATAGTGAGGGGGAAGAGCTCAGAGAGTGAGAGAGAGAGACGGGGTGAGAGCAGGAAGGCTGAGGGGTCCCACAGATCCAGCAGAGAGGTGACCGAAACAGACGAGCTGCAGGTGACAGGGACGTCACAGGAGCATCAGGGCAACAGGACCACAAGCACAGACTCCACATTAGCCCAGAACTCGATCCAAGTCCAGCAACAACCATGCTGCCAACTGTCTCCAGACTTCAGCCCTCTCAGGGAGGGTTCAGCTTTGAGAACTGCCCCAGGTAAGGAGCCTCTCACCTTACACCCATCACCTGTCCGTAACACGGATAGCCCTGTGTATGGGAGAGGCTGTGCTGGGCGGCCCGGGTCACAAGCAGGGGCTGTGTCATTTCACTATGAAAGCGGGAACAAGGGTGCAATCAGATTGCAGGGGCCGTAAAGTTCACCTCACGCTTCCTGAGAAGGTCAAACAGCAAAAACAGGAGCAGGAGGAGAGGAGAGGCCATGCCCCACAGCTCAACTCTAAATTAGAGTTTAACAATAGAGCTGGTCAGTTATCACCAGTATTCTTCTATGAAATGCAGTAATTATCACCCTCATGGGTTGTCCCGGAGCAGATTTGCCCCTTTTCCTGCAGTTACTCCTAACGCTGGATCAGCCGCTAACCGTAAACCTGTTATTAATATGGGATGTTAATAACTGAGACACAGGGCGATAGGAACGTCATTGGTCCCTAATCCGGATTGCTGTAATAATCATACTACGTATGTAATGTCACATAGGATCGGATCCTGAATTACGATATGTGGGCGTTTACCGCATTCCGCGCACAGAAAACATCTGCGTTATAACAGAGTGCCTGCGCACGCTACTGATCCAGGCTTCTGTGCTGGAAGCCTATCTGAGGGTATTACAGGACGACCAGTACAACGTGTCCACTGCTGGGCGGGGGGAGGCGTTTAACTTGTATGATAAGGGCTTGGTTAAGCCTTTATGTAGGATTCTAATTTACGCACCATCCCCAGGGGGCGCCGGTGTGTAAGATTGAAGGTAGGGTGCGGGGTATGAAAGTCCAGTACAAGGGAAGTGGTCTCTCCTCACCTGTACGGCACTAAGGATCGCACAGTGTTCCACTATCTGAACTCCGCTACCTCTGCGTACAGCATCCTCACCACAGCGCCCACAGACGCCTAGATCCAGACCATAGTTTTGTACTGGAGGGTCTTAGAGCACTCTACATCCCCTGTAAGCCCAGGGCTACACTGAGAGGGCGAGATGGTGTTACCGTGTTATCTTCATGATATGACACTTCACCCACCAGTATTACAGTCCCGGTGGGAGGGGCCGAACCGGGATAGAAAACGCGGTATCGCAAAAGAGGCGCATTTTCCCCAAAACTTTCCATTGGTTTGCAAGCGCTGGGAATTCCCATGTAAATCACCGCTGAAGAAATCTGGGGATATTAGACGGTCACACACCCCACTCCTCTCTCCCCTGGCATCCCGTTCCCCTACCCCAGTGTTGGCTAACCTGTGGCACTCCAGATGTTGTGAAACTACAATTCCCAGCATGATTTGTCATGTATCCACTAGGCTTTTGCAGTTAAGGCATGCTGGGACTCGTAGTTTCACAACACCTGGCGTGCCACAGATTAGCCAACACTGCCCTACCCCATCACCAGTCCCCCCTACGACACCAACTCTTCGGCATCTCATACCCCCTCTTGCCCCGAAACACCCTTTTCTGACCCTTCTCTTCTCCCTACCCCATAGATATACTACCTGCTGTCACCTGCTCCTAGTCTAGGGGCTAGATTTACTAAACTATGGAAAAGGAAACGTGGAGATGTTGCCCCTAGCAACCCATGAGGTTCCAGATGACATTCTCTAGTATGTATTAGGAAAGTGAGAGCTAGATTTGAATGCGTTGCTATGGGCAACATCTCCACTTTTCCTTTTCTGCTGTTAGTTAATCTAGTCCTTTATCTCAATATGAAGAACTAGGGAAATTATTGATTGTTATTTGTAGTCATTAAACTAACGCCTTAATATCAGTACAGAGCATTTTACTTCTCTTTCATTCATTTTCCTTCTCGTTCATTCATTCATTTCCATTCTCAGTTTTTACACCTCTCCATATTTATATATATATATATTTTATACCACTGGATACATTATATAGCACTGGATACGTTATATTTTATATCACTGTATACATTATATTATAGAACACTGGATACATTATATTATAAATCACTGGCTACATTATATTATATAGCACTGGATACGTTATATTTTATATCACTGGATACATTATATTATAGAACACTGGATACATTATATTATATAGCACTGGATACATTATATTATATAGTGCTGGATACGTTATGTTTTATATCACTGGAAACATTATATTATAGAACACTGGATACATTATATTATAAAGCACTGGATACATTATATTATATAGCACTGGATACGTTATATCATAAAGCACCGGATACATTATATTATATAGCACTGGGTACATTACATTATAAAGCACTGGATACATTATATTATATTATGTAGCACTGGATACATTATATTATATTATATAGCACAGGATCTGTTATATTATAAAGCATTGGATACATTATATTATATTATATAGCACTGGATATGTTATATAGCACTGGATATGTTGTATTATATAGCACTGGATACGTTATATTATATAGCACTGGATACATTATATTATATAGCACTGGATACGTTATATTTTATATCACTGGATACATTATATTATAGAACACTGGATACATTATATTATATAGCACTGGATACGTTATATTATATAGCACTGGATACATTATATTATATAGTGCTGGATACGTTATGTTTTATATCACTGGAAACATTATATTATAGAACACTGGATACATTATATTATATAGCACTGGATACGTTATATCATAAAGCACCGGATACATTATATTATATAGCACTGGGTACATTATATTATAAAGCACTGGATACATTATATTATATTATGTAGCACTGGATACATTATATTATATTATATAGCACAGGATCTGTTATATTATAAAGCATTGGATACATTATATTATATTATATAGCACTGGATATGTTATATAGCACTGGATATGTTGTATTATATAGCACTGGATACGTTATATTATATAGCACTGGATACATTATATTATATAGCACTGGATATGTTATATTATAAAGCACTGGATACATTATATTATATAGCACTGGATACGTTATATTATATAGCACTGGATACATTATATACCAGATTCTAGCTGACATTCTCTAGTATGTAATAGAAAAGTGAGAGATAGAATCTGATTGGTTGCTATGGGAAACATCTCCACTTTTCCAAACCTGCAGCTTAGTAAATCTGACCCCAGGAATCATTGTAGCAGAATAAACGGCTTCATTTCTGAGTCATTTATAATCATTTTGGTGCAGTAGCAGAAGCTGACACGTCACAGACCTGAACGCAAGTCATCACACGGCTAAATGAGTTCAGAGGGGCATGTACGTGTGAGGAGAGGGGCGGGGGGATGCAGGGATGCCTTTAGAAGGGGAGGGGCCTAGGGCAAAGCCTCCACGGGGGCCCACTCATTTGGCGTATGCACAGAATGGTACCTGGACTGTGCATGCGCAGAGAACCTGCAACTGATTGGTTGTTTATAAGCAATTAATTATTAAGTGGTTTATAACCGAGCGCTGTTTGTATACTACTAAAGCTGACAGCCGCCAATCACAGAGCCCCTGCCCCCCGTGACTGCATATTAGTGATGAGACTGTATATGACGCTGTTGGGGAGTAGTGGCAGGGATTGACTGGAGCCTCTATCCGGGAGTACAGCTCTGTGCCTGAGGCTGCCGTGGCCCCCTAGGGGCGGTACTGGAGTGGTTGCAGTCCCCGCTCCGAAGGGCTGCTTTTAGAAATAGAGATAGCCGAGAGTTCCTTTTTGGCTGTCTCTATTTCGAATGGCAGCCATTTTAGAACTTTATTTTTATGAATGGGTGATCGGAGTACTTACCCACTCATTTTCACCGCAAACCCACCGCTAGCTCCGGAGAGGTGTGTAACGTGTCGAGCATCCCGTGCATTGGGAGGGTTAGGGTCAGGCTGCGGGGAGGGGGGTCTTAGGGTTAGGCTATAGAGAAGGGAGGGTTAGGGTTATGATGCAGGGAAGGGAGGGTTAGGGTTAGGATAATGAAAGGGGAGGATTAGGGGAAGGGTTGGGGTTAGTTTTTAGGCTTACCTATTGTAGCATGTGTTCTGTGCTCTGGGGATCGATTGCTTTGCCCCAGTTTCGACCTGGCTTTTTGAAAACGGCCCTATCGAAATAGGGCCATTCTTACCGGGGACCCACACCCGTACTGGAGGGATGCAGCCAGTGTTTAAGAAGGGGACGTGCTCACACAACTGCACCTTAGACATCATCCCATAGATAATGGCAAAGCTTTTGCACCGGCCACAGGTCAGATCTAAGCGGTTACATTCAGCGCTTCAAAATTCCCATTTTTGACATATTGTTTTTCTGATGAGTATTGTGATAAACAGCAGTGTAAGCAGACATCTCTCCGGTGTGCACTGTCTGACGTGGCTGCAGAATCATCTGAAACCTTGATTGGATTTTTGGAATCGTTTTCAGCGTCAGAGATGTTCCGATGTCAGCAGATGTTCAGACGATTCTTCTTACACTTCCTGCGTTAGGTCTGGATTAGGTGATTCTCAAATCTGGACCGCAGAAGGGGGTTATAGGAGAGAAAAACCCAGGTCTGACGGTAACATGAGTGTAGTGATTACGGCAGCGACCTGAGGCTAATCAGGACTTTAAATCTGGACTATAATGGTTTAAATGATCTGCCTGTATAAAGCCTGTGTGTCCCCAGCACCTGAGACCCTCCTGTGCATGTTACTAGACATACACTACAGAGGGGATCAGCAATGGACGCAAGGGGTGGAGCTTCAATGCCACAATTTGCATTAAATGGCTTCAGCAAGCACCGCCCCCACTGCTGCACCCCACCATGAGGGCGGGGCTTGATGACACAATGCTCTGAACCCTGCTGTAGGATATATGCGGGAGGATTGCCCGCTCTCCCAGGAGTCTGGGAGCACTGCCTGAATTCTGAGAGTATGATTTAACCCTTTAACTTTTCCAGTTCATTGCAAAAGTTTACACGTCCTCTGTCACTCACAGAAATAAAACGCTGGAGGAGCAGGCGTCCACTCTTGGTATGAAAGCCCCCAAAGCACGCAAGACAGGGACCACGATTGCTGGCGTCATCTATAAGGTATGTCCCAGGGACAGGGGAGGAAGGGCCGGTGTTTATTTTACAGCACTAACTATCCTCTGATTGGCCGTACAGGACGGAGTCATTCTTGGGGCGGATAGAAGAGCCACCGATGACATGGTTGTGGCGGATAAAAACTGCGCCAAGATCCATTACATCACAGACAATATATAGTAAGAGAATTTTATAACTTTTTTATGTATTTTTTTTTACAAAACTAAAGATTATTCATTGAAAGGTATTTTTCTAAATAAATTTACATGAAAAATCTCATCATTGAAGTTGAGGACTTTACATAGGAAAAAAACCTCAGAGGGGTGTTTCAAAACCTCTCAGGTTCCTATATGTCATGTGACTGTGGCTCCTTTGGTAGTCACATGACCCTCTGCAGAACTCATTAATAGCAGCTTGAAGAAGGTAACTGAGGAAAATAGTCCTTACCAATAGTCATGTGATCACCACAGTCTTCATAAAAACTGACTCGTTAAGTATTTTAATGGGGCGTGGCCAATGTGTGATGTGGGTGGAGCTAGCACTCATGATAAGCTGAAAACATTTTGCTATTGTATTGTAGTTGTTGCGGAGCTGGAGTTGCTGCTGATGCGGAAAACGTGACCCAGCTGTTGTCCTCCAACCTGATGCTGCACGCGCTGTCAACAGGCAGACCGGCCCGCGTGTGCGCCGCCAACCGGATGCTGAAACAGCAGCTTTACAGGTGAGGCACCAGGCGGGGTCAAACCTTCATGTCTTATAACAATCCTTTAACATATCTGCTGTTCTTAAGCTGGCGACACACTGGAGGGCTATCTGACGACTATGGCGCCAATCACCATAATATACAGATAGCTGCGTCATCTTACCAGTGTGCACTGTCCCGTGATGCTGCAGAATCATTAGAAACTGCGTTGCATTATGGGATTTGATTTTTGGGAGCTCCTAATTTTTCCAGTCAGCGATGTCCCGATGTCTGGGGAAAATGTCACACAATCTTCACTGCAACGATTCGTATTTATGCATAGCGCCACTTGGAGGGCAGGTACAACATTGCAGCAAAGGTTTATGGGAACAGTTTGTAAAACAATCAAAGGAAAACTACAGAGCGTATGTACAGGACATCGTTATGCAGCTCAGGCCTGCAAATCTTTACCCCTGTTTGACAACATAAGGGGCCAGCATGATATCAGAATTTCTTTTATCACTATTCCACACTCGTATATCATGGTTGCTATCTCTCCTGGAATATCCGGGAGACTCCTGAAATTCGGGCATAGCTCTCGGTACCCTGGGAGAGCCAGCAAATCTCCCACAATTGGAATGAGGCCCTTATTAAATTGCACTCTCAAGTCCCGTCCTCCTGCTTTTGAATATTGTGAGCCCATTGTGTTAGTAAGGGTGGGCGGGGCTTGAGGACACAATTTACATGATCAAGTCCCACCCACCCCTAGTAACAGTATACATTGTGCCTTTGATAAGAAGGGGGCGGAGCTTCATGATCTCCCGACTATGATTTATTCATCTGTTTTCAGATACCAAGGTCACATTGGGGCATCCATTATCATCGGAGGGGTGGATCTACGCGGTCCCCATCTTTACAGCGTCTTCCCACATGGATCCACAGACACTACGCCATTCACTGCTCTAGGTGAGAGACGGCCTTCTGTACCACCATCATTATCAATAATCTTTATGTAACTGTTTTATTAATATCATGTAGCCACCTTGTGGCAGAATAAGCTTCCTGCAGGCTGACTAAGCAATGAAAGATATATGGGTACAGGGAAAGCGCTGCTTGCCCTGTACACATATCTTACAGTGCTTACTCAGCCTGCAGGAACCTTATTCTGCCACAAGGTGGTGACATGGTATTTTTTATATTTTATAAACATTAAAATTATAGTTTAAGGGATGTATCACTGAAAAATTAGAACATGGTTGTGATTTCTGTTTACCTCTAAGAGTAGGAGACACCAAGGAGTAGAAGCAGAAAAAGCATCTGTGGACCTGATCCATAGTTTAAAGAAAAGAGAAAATCAGGTGGAAAGTTACACCTGGACAAAACCATGTTGAATTTCAGGGGAGTCATATTTTATCTGTTGCAAACAGTATTAGGTTTGAGAGGTGATGTTTTCTATCCCAAGTCTAAATAACAGTGTAATAGTAACGCTGGTCAGTATCTGTGTGCAATAAGCAAAAGCAAAGTATTCTCCCTGCATGCAAATAATAAAACTCATTTGAGTCCCGTTGAAACGCAACATGGTTTTAACTAGGTGTAACTTTCCACCTGTTTTCTTCTTATGTTCACACTGTGGATCCCGTCCTAAAATTGGATCTGTGAGAGGCATTTTGGTTGAAGGTGTAGATTTCACACAAGATGTATGTGTGTGATGTCCTTAGGGCCAGATTTACTAAGCTGCGGGAAAGGAAAAGTGGAGCTGTTGTCTGTAGCAACCAATCAGATTCTAGTTGACATTCTCTAGTCTGTAATAGAAAAGTTAGAGCTAGAATCTGATTGGTTGCTATGGGCAACATCTCCATTTTCCTTTCCTGTAGCATATAAAGAGTCTTTAATTCCAAACTGAAAAATTGGTTGCATGTGAATAGCGTTTTATAGAATAGAATGTGAGATATTATGGACAGAAGCTTCTACCGGTCTGGAATAATAGGTTCAGCGTTATTGCACGTGTGAGAACTCATCACAAGGCGTATTGATGATTGTCATTGAGGTGGTTTTTTGTCTTTCTAGGATCTGGTGCGAGTGCCGCTATTGCCGTCTTGGAAGATCGCTATAAACCCAACCTGGGGGTAAGAAGATCATTATATCCTGTGTCAGGGCCACTGTCCCCAAAACGCGGGGCCCCGAACACAGTCGTAGGGGCCATGCCCCATGTGACGTCATTGATGACGCCATAAAGGGGCATGGCGGAGCGAAGGACTTGCTTTAACAGTGGGCTGCTACGCAGAGAAGTTCTTCCCTGCACACTGGCCTGCTACTCCGCCAACCCCCATCAGCTCCGGGCCTGGACAATAGTCCCCGCTGCCCCCCCCCTGATGGCGGGCCTGTCCGGTGTGTATGTGTGTAATGGGGCTGAGATAACATTCACGGTAACAGAAAACATGGAGCAACTCTACAACCCAGCAAGGCCATGGGGATCTGCATGGATGGGGAAACAAATTTATTCATTATGTGTAGATACAATAGCCCGACCACAAATATGCAGTTCGGCCGCTCTGTACAGCTGTTCTATGCAAGTACAACCGGCAATGGGCCCCCCCCCCCATATCTGAACACCTGTCGCCACCCTGGACCGTCGTGCAGTGTCATGTGACTTATGTCATTAGCCAATCAGTGTTTTACTTCCTTATAACATTTTCTCCTTCGTTCTCCCCAGCTGGAGGAAGGGAAGCAGCTGGTGACGGACGCCATAACGGCGGGCATCATGTGTGACCTTGGATCCGGCAGCGGGGTGGACCTCTGTGTGATTACACAAGAAGGGGCGCAAGTGCTGAGAGGTTACACGCAAACCGAGACCAGGGGGAAGAGGTAACGCCCCAAGGATTAGGCTTTATTACTGAACGTGCTGCTTACCTGTAATCCAGCATAATATTTCCCGAATGTTATGTTCCCTCTTTTTATCCCTGTGATGTTATGAAAGATCCTCAGAGAAATAATAAAATAAACGTGTCTCAAATCACGAACAAAGGGCCTAAGGCCGCAAGTCTACGCAAATCACAGCCTCAAACCCCACCCCGTCTATCAAAACTGCTATTCCTGGTGTGACTAGGATCTTAATGGCCTAATGTGCGTCATTAAGTAACAAATAACAAATACGAATGCTGCCATTTTTATTGAGAAATAGTTTTCTCGGCAGTGCCACATCCATAGGTGGAGCTATTCACAGGTCACACCCTTTTGAGTTACAGGACACACCCCTTTAGTGGTACAGGACACACCCCCTTTGGTGCAGGGCTTTCATAATGCTATCACAATCTCTATTTATTTTGCAAAAGTTGACAATTATCGTCGATAATTTAATCGTAAACTTGGCAAAGTGCTATTGGTAACAGTGTTACTTTGTTTGAATATACATAATCATTGTATTGATACAAGATAAAGCAGCAGTGTAAAGCTTACTGTGTACATGAATCTATATCATTCCAGATCGACCTCATACCGTTATCCACCGGGAACCACCGCCGTACTGGACGAGAGTGTGATTCGGTTTGACCTGGTGGAAGAGACTGTACAACTAATGGACACAGAATAAAGAATCCATCGCCGCAAATAGGGAAGTTATAGGCTAGCCAAAGGCAAAACATAGAGTAACCCAGATCCACTCAGCCAATCAGACATCAGCTTTAAGCAGTCTCATGAATGGGGGCCAATGAAAGCTAACTGCTGATTGGACAGATTGGATTACGGATGTATTTGTGCTTGGTTAGCCAATTAATTTCCCCATACGATAATTTCTGTTAAATCAATCAGCAAAACATGAAAATAGTGTCTCTCAGCTTCAACAAAGCTCATAAACTAAACCAAAATGCTTAAAAAAATAGAATAATACAAGCCTCGGCACTGCTGCTGTCTGACTCTTCTGTCCTCTCCGCTAGTGGTGGACCCACATTTTTGGGACCCCTTTGCAACTAGAAATAATAGAGCCACATCCAACAAGTACCAAAAGGCCTTCCTGCAAGGAGCAGGCCTGGCAAGAGAAATCTTGGGGCCCAGTACAATCATGTATTTAGAGCCCACCATCCCTCCTAAAATAGTGTACAGCAGAGGCCCGTCACAGCTGCCCCCCCCCTTTCCGGGCCTGGCAAGGACCTCAAGGCCCAATAGGTGAACGGGGTGGTGGGGTGCAGTCCTTGATAGTGGGCCATAGAGTGAGCCCATTGCCACCAGCAACAAGGTCTGGGTAGCCGCTGTTACCTTCTTCAATGGGGTTAGTCCGTGGTGGATCAACACAAACTTTTTAAAACGTGTGTCCTGTGTTTCAGATGCTGCACTGGGTTCTCTCACATTTCTAAGTCACTGAAAAGTGCAGTCTTTAAAGAAAATGTGAATTCAGGGCCACGTGTGGGATGAAGAGCTCCGGAGCTTACTCTTCGTTAGTTTCATAGTAGTTGCGCCCCTGCTCTCCACCCAATGATACAGAAACAGTCGCGACTGTCGCTTACGCTTCTCACTGTGGTGAAAGGTTTTTTTTATCTGCTTATTTGATTAAAATACATGATTCTGGCATTTATTGTTGTGTTACGTCTTTTCTAAAGCTACACAACTACTTCGGATGTGGAACGTGTTTAATGATGACTGAGGGCGAAGCAGCATAATTAGAGAAGAGGGCCAGCAGATGTCTGCATGGGAGGGGGGAATGCATGGGCCCCTCTCTCCTCCGAGCCCGGCATCAGCCGCACCTCATCTGCACCCACAGTAGTTACGTCATAGCTGCCAAATCTGCCAGAATATCCGGGAGACTCCCAAACATCAGACATTGAGAGCCAGCATATCTCCCAGACTAAAATGGTGCATGGCCTGTGTCACACAGCATACAAAGAGAGACTAGAGGAAGTAACATGTATAGCTTGGAGCAGAGAAGGGCCAGGAGTTCAGCTTTCACATATATCACTATTTCACATATATCAAGTGGTGTAACCAGATACAGGAAGGGGCATTTTTCATAGGAAGAGATGTATTAGAAGAACACAAGGACATGTACTAGAATACAACTGGAGGGTGGAAGATTGTGAGAAAATATGCAATAATGTGATATACCTATGAACTACTTAAAGGACATAAACCACAGGCATCAGATCACATGAACGTTTATCTCGTGAAAGCTCATCTTCTCAGCTGTGAATTTGTAAAAAATTTCTGTGCAAGTGCGACCTATAGACGTGTAATGTGAAACAGTGACAGTCATCTTATAGTTCAATGTTATCCCACTAGGGTGCGCTAGAGGGCCCTGAAATTTCAACTACCTAGGTGCCTACACAGAGTTTAATACGGCACTGCTGGAGGGACACACAGGGGCACAAAGGAGGACTGGAGGGGCATACAGGGGGTGAAAGGTGGACAGGAGGGGCACACAGGGTCACAAAGGAGGACTGGGAGGCCAATAGGGTAAAAAAGGAGGACTAGAGGGACATATATATGTATAATAAACTCAAATTGAAATCACTATAAGGATTAGAACAGTGTTGCCTCCCGCCTGGCAATAATTCCTGGAGAGAGAAGTAAAATGATTTGGGGTTTTCTCTCTGCGGACCGGATTCAGAGCTTCAGTGCGGAGTTCTGCGAAAAGTGCTACTGCGCATGCGCAGTAATTTTGGAACGTAATCTACGTTACTTCTTGCAACGTAGATTGCGTATACGCGTTTTTTAAAACCGCGTGTATGCAATCTACGTAGATCGAAGTAACGTAGATTACGTTCTATAAACACTGCGCATGCGCAGTAGCACTTTTCGCAGAACTCCGGCCTCAACTGCATTGCGGCCGGAGCTGTGAATCCGGCCCTGTATCCTTAGGGATTGGGGATAAAGTCGGAGTGTGTTCTATTGTGGGGATTATTCCTTTGTCTCATGTTCCTTTTTGGAACTGAAACAAGAAACTCATCACAAACTTATTAAATTCCTAATTAATTGCAGTATTGTTATTACAAGTTAATTGTTTCTGGGACACGTTCCGGCTGTGTCATGCGTTTATTCAGCCTGAAGATTGATGCGGTCTTGTGTGACGGGATGTTATTCATTTTGTATTTATTAGCGGTGTGTTTGCAGATTGTGGGACTGATCTGGCAGGTTGCGGGTAATTATCTGGGGCTCGTTCTGCCTTACACTTACAGAAATTCATCCACCAAGGTCTCCGTTCAGAAGCGTTTTCTGCTCCATCGCAATAATTAGAGAGAAAGCAATTCTTTGGAACAACACAGTCACCCATTGGACCTGATCCTGAGCTCTGCATGTGATCTCTACACACGGACTTTTGGGGTTAAGGTTAGGCTCTGTGAAAGGGAGGGTTAGGGTCAGGCTGCGGATAGGGGAGTTTAGGTTTAGGCTGTGTGGAGGGAACTCTTCGGGTTAGGCAGCAGGGAAGGGAGTGTTAGGGTTAGGCTGTGGGGAAGGGAGTGTTAGGGTTAGGCTGCGAGGGAAGGAAGTCATAGGGTCAGGCTGTGTAACTTGGCCCTTGATCTCCTGTTAAGAATCCTCCAATCTATGGATACTTTCCAAGGTATTCCCATTGGTTGATTTACAATTATGATCACTGCATTTGCAGACGACCTATTACTTTATATATCAAATCCCCAGGAATCCCTTTCCCATATACTAGACAAACTTGATCAGCTTGGTAAAATTTCCGGTTTCACCATTAACAAGGAGAAATCAGTGGCTATGTCATAAGGTGTATCGGAAAGACCTACATAGAAGGGATCTAAATAGTTAATGTGGACCAACTCTGCGATTAAGTATCTAGGAGTACTGATACCTAAAATCCTCCATCAATGATATGCCTTAACAATGCGCAAACAAATAAAAGAGGTACTAACAGAGAAGAGGCAAATAGTTTAAATAGCCATGCAAATTGAATAGAAACGATTAGCTTTGCGAAATTGCTCTATCACTAGCAAATCCTGCCCATCCTACTGTTCTGTACGGATTGTATAAATCATACAAGTGTCTGTATTGAACTGTGCATCTTTCTGTGTATTACAATCATTGTTCGCTTTCACTCTGTATGTTTACGATTCCAGTAATGTAAAATTCAGGGTCAGGGGGCACCTTATTTCCTTTCTCCCCCTGGCGCTAAAGTTTCTAGTTATGGCTCTGACTGCGAATGCCTGTACAGTACCAGCACAAGACGTTCACGGAGAATAAAATGCTGTTAAACAGGAAGAGAGGGAAATTTTATACACAGAAAATAGGATTGTAAATCAATGCGAGTCCACTGGTTATGTTCCATAGCAGGTCAAGATCTTATTGGTGAAGATGGCTTTTCTTGTCTGAACTTTGTATGGTCCTACAAAGAAGTTGTGTACATGATGAAAACCACATGCACCTTATTGCCCGTTTAATAAAACTGTATAGAAATATGGAAATAATGTGATATTAATATAGTGTACAATGCGGCTGCATGCAAAGTGTAACAAGAAAGCCACAACAAGCAGAAGGAAATAAGAAACCTAAAGCTAGTTCAGCATCTATTGCACTAATGCTCCATTTCAAACATTTGCTTATCTCTAACACAGGGAAATTTTGGTGAAGTATTCAGCGGCCGCCTTCGTGCTGATAACACTCCAGTTGCTGTTAAAACTTGCCGGGAAACTTTGGCACCAGATTTGAAGGACAAGTTCCTGTCAGAAGCCAGGTGAGGACACTGAGTTCTGTCTGTTTAACCTTATGGAATTTAATTAGCCTTTCCATTATAGATACAGAGCCATCTTCCCGACAAGCGGCACTTTCTCCTTGCTTCACTTCCATTAATTTTATCCAATAGCTGTAGCTTAACTGACAAATTTAGGCAGTGCTCATTGATCTGACACAGTAACAGCGTGTATAGTCATCTGTAAGTGCAGCCTGCTGGATCGTTAGGTGCTGAGATTGTATATCAAATTACAATCAGTGGACACTTTAATATTGATTAAATTCTCAGCTGTGTCATGTACACTGGAAGAAGCTGTCAGCTCTGAGGCTGGAAGCCGGAGGATGTCTCATAATAAGAGAGACTTGCTAAGCAGGTGTCCTCTTACCGCCTTAAAAACTAATTACCCAGAGATCAGGTTAGCATGTATCAAACATACCCAGGAACAATTTCCTCACACTCAGCATTAGACACATA
>WWET01000927.1:361826-375714 GCA_011038615.1 Limnodynastes dumerilii
GAGCGGTTCCTGTCCAGTTCTGAGGGCGCCGTCTCCTCGCGTTCCCTTCTCACGTTCAGTATGGGAGCCCGGCTCTGCATCGGGGAGTCCTTGGCCCGGATGGAAATCTTTTTCTTCCTCTCTCACCTCCTGAGGGATTTCAGCTTCTCCCCGCTCTCATCTTCTCACCTTCCTGATCTTAGTGGAGTTTTTGGGATTAATCTCAAGTGTCATCCATTTTTGATACGTGCTCTTCCTTGGGCGGCTATGCCATCAGCGACCACACTGACTCAACAGGAAGAGATAAACCTAAATGGAACTTAGGGCCAGATTTACTAATCAGCGATTTAGGGTGACAGTTTTCTTGACAATTTATTGCCTAATTTGCTTTAGTAAATCCAGTGATGGAAAAATCGCTATAATACCAGCAATTCCCAGTATTACTAGGGATTGGATGGGACTTGATGATGTAATTTTCGCCATCAAGTTTTGATGGACAGGGAGCGGGGTTTCAGGATGTAATCTGATAGGATTACGCCATTAAGCCCCGCCCCCATATCAATATCTATTTCTTCTCCCCGAAACGTCCCAGAGGGTAGAAATAGAAAGTCGGCAACGCTAAGTAAAACCAGCAATAGGACTAAGGGGAAGCGACCTTCAAAATGACTTTCTGCAGAGTGCAATTGACAGAATTTTGGCGCACAGGACTATGGTCTGGAGTCCCCCTCCCCCACTTCCAGATCATTTTCTAATATTCTCCTCCCACAATCAATTATGTTTTTTCCATCTATGTTGTGATATTTTATTTACATCAATAATATACTATACTCCTATAGGCCCAGTTTCAACGTATGTTGTGCAATATTTTATATGTACAACTTATTAGCCTTTTGCTACCGAAACAACTAAAGTTTTACTTGTTAATGTTTTGTGTTCTTTTTTTTCACTTATCCCAGAAACATGTTTAACAAATAAGGATGACTCCAGAAGATTATATTCCCCATCGTGTGTCTCCAGCATTCCACACTTTCCAGCCTCAACCAAGATGGCAGCGTTACCTAGCAACATCCGCTCCCTGGACCGTATTCACAATCAAGAGTGAGTTAGGTGCAGACAGAACCGCACCTACCTCACCCGTGCTGCCTCTCGACCCGCCCCTGTTTTTAGGAACCTTTTGGCACTTAAGAGTACCATAGAGATTCCTTAAGTAATGGAAATACACACGGAGAATGCCTAACCCTCCCACTTCTACCTAAATACTCGAGGCGGCGTTCGCACGTTCCTTCTTACTAAACTAACTAAGTTGTACGTAGATTACACATGTGTAATAGGTCATTACAGAAACGACCGTACTTAAGAAGCAGCTGCTTCTTAAGTGTAAACACCGTCCCCTGTTGCTAGGTAGCGGAGGAAGGACCCAGCTCCGACATCTTGCATGAGGCATGAAGGTTTGGTGGAAAGTATGTGTTAGGGCTATATGTGCTGGACGGAGCCTGTAGCCGCTCACACTGTATGCAAGAAGCAAATACTATTTCCTAACAGACGCCGTACATGTGAAATACCAGCGCGGTGATTGGTAGATAGATAAATGTCCCACATGAGGCAAAATGGCAAATAGAATTCACAGTATAAAATTTGTTATTGGTTAATCAATTCAGTCTGAAGATAAAAAACAACAGCATTCAGTGAGGTTGTTTCAGCTGGAAACTGGCCATTAGCTTCAGCCGGCTAAGTCCTTACGTACAATCCTCATTTACAAACTTGCCCCATTTTAAGTGAGACCGGTGCATTAATGTTAAATAGGGTTCTGCTGCTCTAATGGTAATCAGGATGGCACAGCGACCCGATAGTCTACCCTTCGCAGCTGAAGATCCGCTTGAATGATCCGCTCTATCCCTGGGCACATCAGTTTATTCAGAACTAATGATAATACTGAGGCAGGAAGTTGTTGTGGCGGCCATTTTGTAAACCTGTAGTCATGACAATTCTGCCTATCTGTGCATTAGGGACCAGCTAGTTAGCGGCAGGAAGAGGAAAAACAGATGTTAATGAATAGACTGCACTCCCATGAATAGTATAATATATGGCTGGCTACGCATGCAGATGTCAGGTTCATCAGAATATGAAATAAACATCCATCTGCATTGAGGCTGATTACCAGGAGCCAAGGAGTTGTCTTCAATGGACTACACTGGTTGTAATAAAATGGTGGCTGTGAATTATTACATATAATATGCAGCTGATGCGGTCCCAGGTCAGTAGTGAGCATATGAAGTGATGTTAAGGGGAAGGTATGTTTGCAGGCAAACGGATCTCAGATGATTCAGTGATTCATGCCTCAGTAATACTGAAGTCATGGATAATATTGTGTCAGCCTCGTATCGACGCCAACAATGACCACACAAATATAATCTCTTTATTAATATGGCTGTAATTGTTATGTTGTGGGACTTGGAGACTTCCAGGCATTGCAGCAAAACAAATACTCGACTTTGGCTAAATGCGTAGCTCTGAAAACCGTGTATTGTGTAATGCGCTCTGTAGATGTATGGATCACACTGGTGCAGGGGTCGCTCTGCGGGGGGGGGGAGACCCGTATACACCAATGAACCTATTGCACGTATCGGAAATGATTGGCTGTACAGTGATATTGGTCCGGAGTCACAGATACGTAGTTTTCATCTTGCTCACGTTGTTTTAAGAATTGAGCTACTACACGTGCGTAGTAGCTTATTTAGGCTATCTACTTACCATTTCCGTACGTAGATTGCGTAAGCACGGCTTAAAGACTGCGCTTATCACAGTGACGTAGTTTTCCTCTTACGTACGTTGTTTTAAGAATTGAGCTACTACACGTGCGTAGTAGCTTATTTAGGCTATCTACTTACCATTTCCGTACGTAGATTGCGTAAGCACGGCTTAAAGACTGCGCTTATGCAATCTACATACAGAAATGGTACATAGATAGCGTAAATAAGCCACCACACATGTGTAGTAGCGCAATTCTTAAAACAAAACTACGTCACTGTGAATCCGGAACATTGTGCCTGATCCCGACCAACGCTCATGAAACGCTTGTGCGTAGTGTGTTTACGCCAGCGTACCTATGATGCAATCCCCTTACGCCAAGCAAACCCTACCCTAACTTTTCAGAGCGTAACCGCCGGCGTCCGTAAGCTCCTTGCTTAGTTACGACGCTTAGCCACGCCCATACTGTACGATTTGAATGCCTCACCCCGCCCTCACTGCGTATTTACGGATTTCGTATGGCTGGCAGGCGCCCTTGAGCGTTGTTACGAGGCTGGCACGCTCAAGGCCCATACGCTCAGAATTTCGTTGTGTAACATCTGCCCGCGCATGCGCAGTAATTACAAATGGCCGTTTTTATGCTTACGCAAAGCGCAAAAGCACGGCCGAGCGAAGGTCTGGATCAGGCCCATTGTGTTGGGCTGCACTGAGTTGTACATATTCATCGCAAGATATAAGAGAAGAGTAATCCTCACCAGAGGCGCAGGTTACGTAACGTGACCTAATAAGTTGTATAACAGAAAAAAATTACACTGAATAGTATACTTATAAATAATCTATGAATAGCGAGTGCTACAATCACAATGTAAAAGCACTAAAATAATAAATAAAATAAATGCCCAATAAAAAAATTATAATGAAAGTTTAAAAAATACCAAAAATATATATTTTATTACTGTAAACATGAAATATTTGACAACAGCAATTTCTGAGGATAACAGGTCAGTGCCAGCTCCCTGGACTTAGACAGGAGCTGGGGCTGGTGCAGATGTGTTGATGTAAACAGCCCTTTGTTACGTCTATGATCGGCTCTGGATCGGGGGCACTTGTTTGGGCCCCGCCCCTTACTGTACATTGACTACGGCCCTGCACCTCTTCACTCCCTCAACACGCCCCTTAGAACGCAAGCTGGCGCAGCTCGAGTTGCGTTAGGGTCTGAATGGGGCGTGAATTTCTGAGCATGCAATAATTTACACATAAGCTGCTAATTATCTGCGGAGATACGCTATGTCAGCAGTGGCCAACCCAGTCCCTAGAGTCAAATATTTACCGCTGAAGTCTCAAGGAGACGGAATATATATATAGATAGATAGATATATAGATAGATAGATAGAATATATATAGATAGATAGATAGAATATATTGACATATATATATTCTATTTCCTCCATGCACACAAATACGCCTTTGTTCCTCCACAGAAGATATGCGATTGTTGTCACACACTCTCCCACAACCCAAAAAATTACATGAATTATATCCATAAATTGAACTACGAACCTGAACCTACCTGATACTGGATTTTGATGGATTTATTGCCCTCTGACACATCTGCTCCGCAATCCTGCGACAGCGCATTTCCCCTGCATTATACAATACAGAACCATGACTAACACTGACACACACACTCACACAAATACACATAACTGTTGTCACACACACACATAACTATTGACACACACACAAACACATAAATATTGTCACACACACACACACAACTATTGACACGCACACAAATACACATAACTATTGTCACACACACAACTATCGTCACACACAAAAATACACATAACTATTAACACACACACAAATACACAACTATTTTCACACACACACAACTATTGTCACACACACAAATACACATAACTATTGTTACTCAAACACATACACACACAAAAACACAACTATTGTCACACAAAAATACACAACTGTGGAGAGACACACACAAAACAGTGAAGATACAAACACAAACTGTGAAGAGACAAACACACTTATTTACTTACCCAGTGCAGCCATTTCGGTGTCCAGCCAGACGTTTCTCCTCCACACTGCAGGGAGACTGAGGCCCCCTGGAGGCTGCCCCTGTGCTGCCTGTTCTTTTTTGTTTTTTTACACGGGCTGAATGACAGCCCAGACGGTGCAGAGATGGCTCCAAGCGATCCCTGATCTGCAGATGCTGTGGCTCCTGGATAGCAGAGGTAAATCAGAGATATCTTCCTATGCTATATAGAAGGCGATCTCTGAGTTACAGCTGCTCTAGGAGCCGCACACCAGATCTTAAATCGCCTGGTTTATTATTCCAGTATTTCTGAACTCGCCAGAAAAGCGCCAAAAAAATCCCATAATGATTTGCATTGTAAACATCACCATGGCAATTTTGTAAACAGCGATTTTTGCAGGGACACAATTTTGGGGATTTAAAGGTGATTTTGCTTTAGTTAATTTCAGCAATTATTAAATTGCTGAAAAATTGCCAAAGAAACAGGGATTTTTACAAATCGCAGCTAAGTAAATCCGCCTTAGACTCCAGATACCTGATTTACTAAGCTGAGGGTTGAGAACAGTGGAGATGTTGCGCATAGCAACCAATCAGTTTCTGATCTCATTTAACTATTACATACTAGAGAATGTTAGAATCTGATTGGTTGCTATGGGCAACATCTCCACTTTTCCAAACCTGCAGCTTAGTAAATTTGGCCCCAACTATGATGTGTACATGCCCAAAATGCTGGTCCTAGACCTGTTGAACCTCATGGTACCGAGAGTCAGCCTCTGTCTGTATACATCTTTATCAGTTTATGATTCATTCCCTGAACCATGCACTGTTTATCTCTATTGATAATTATCTACAGCTGTGCTTCACTATAAAAAGGTCAATGTGATTTGTTTTGCGTGAATGACAGGGATGAGCTCAAAACAACATGAATCATAAGACTTAATATTTTGGCCAAGTTTGAGCCATTATTTGTACAACAACTATCTGCATACCTCCAGACTATCCTGATTTATCATAGGACTGTCCACCAGCCAGGAGGCGTCTGGAATAGATGGAGAGGTGTCTCCAGGGAAGGGAGCTTGGGTGTGACATTCAGACACACTCATCATGGCGAAACTATGCTTCTAAACATTTATGAAGTGGGTGTGACAGTGTCTGGCTACAGAAGACTTTAAAGTTGGGAGTAATGGGTAAAGCTGGTCACACACTAACCCATGTTGAAGAGGGGGATGCTGAGACTGACAGGAGGCTCTTGCAGCTGATGGGCCTCCTGTCAATCTCTGCACTGATTGTCTGCATGGGTCTCCTGTCATTCCCTGCACTGATTGTCTGCGTGGATCTCCTGTTATTCCCTGCACTGACTGGCTGCATGGGCCTCCTGGGAATTTTAGAAGGAGATATGTGCAGCTAACTAATTGGCTGACTGTCAGAGAATGTGTGGCCCCATCTGTCTCACTCCATAATCACTGGTAAATATATCAATAATACATGGTAATAATGATGGAGTGATACAGATGGGGAAAATCCAGCCAGGAGGTGGACATACAGGGTCCAAGAAGTGGGACTTGCCCACACACCACTACACAATATTGTCCCCTCGGTATTATAGTCAGACAGGAATCCTGAAGGATCAGATTATCGGACTCAGCCTTTCTGGGACAATTATCAGAAGTTTCAAAAATCTATCAGAACCACAGTGCAGAGATTATTGGTCCGATCTACCAATAAACGTATGATCCACCAATAACTGCATGATCTACCAAAAACTGCATGATCTACCAATAACTGTATGATCTACCAGTAACTGTATGATCCACCAATAACAGCATGATCTACCAATAACTGTATGATCTACCAATAAGTGTATGATCTACCAATAACTGTATGATCCACCAATAACTGTATGATCTACCAATAACTGTATGATCTACTAATAACTGTATGATCTACCAATAAGTGTATGATTTATCAATAACTGTATGATCTACTAATAACTGTATGATCTACCAATAAGTATATGATTTATCAATAACTGTATGATCTACTAATAACTGTCTGATCTACCAATAACTGTATGATCCACCAATAACTGTATGATATACCAATAACTGTATGATCTACCAATAACTGCATGATCCACCAATAACTGCATGATCCACCAATAAGTGTATGATCTACCAATAACTGTATGATCCACCAATAACCGTATGATCTACCAATAATTGTATAATCTACCAATAACTGTC
This sequence comes from Limnodynastes dumerilii, assembly GCA_011038615.1. Lineage (NCBI taxonomy): Eukaryota > Metazoa > Chordata > Amphibia > Anura > Limnodynastidae > Limnodynastes > Limnodynastes dumerilii. Next base: position 368,856 of record WWET01000927.1, read on the forward strand.
TGATCTACCAATAACTGTATGATCCACCAATAACTGTAGGATCTACCAATAACTGTATGATTTACCAATAATTGTATGATCTACCAATAATTGTATGATCTACCAATAACTGTCTGATCTACCAATAACTGTATGATCCACCAATAACTGTATGATCTACCAATAACTGTATGATCTACCAATAACTATATGATCTACCAATAATTGTATGATCTACTAATAATTGTATGATCTACCAATAACTGTATGATCTACCAATAATTGTATGATCTACAAATAATTGTATGATCTACCAATAACTGTCTGATCTACCAATAACTGTATGATCCACCAATAACTGTATGATCTACCAATAACTGTATGATCTACCAATAATTGTATGATCTATCAAGAACTGTATGATCTACTAATAACTGTATGATCTACCAATAACTGTATGATCTACCAATAACTGTATGATCTATTAATAATTGTATGATCTACCAATAACTGTATGATCTACCAATAACTGTATGTTAGGGCTGATAATCTCTGCAGTATGTGTCCAGTTTAACTGTATTGAAAATGTGGTATTCCTTGAAGCAACCAATCCCGAGCTCTGCTTCATTTTGTACCAATATCTTTTTGCTATAGAAAACCACTTTTTTTCTATACATCTTCTTCTAGAACATGTCTCCCAATGAGTTCTTGATTTGGTCGACCATTCTCAGCCGGTTGCAGTATAACTCGTGTCTCCTAAAGTTTACCTACAGAGTGGACTCAGTCATTTTATTGCGTGAACCAATGAGAGATTTGCCAACTGATCAAAAAAAGAAGGCGACGTCTGAAGCAGATCCGATAATTCATCAGCACATTGCAGACTGTGGTGCCCTCCATTCATATGTCATTGCAGTGCCGGAAGTACCGGAGGGGACAACGGAGAAGTAACCACTTCTCCTTTGTCCCCTCCGGCAGTCTTGTGTCCAGTGTCCCCAGGGTGAGTCTTTGTGTCCTCCACAAAGAACTGGGCAGCTGGGCTTAAGAAGAGAGGTTACATAGAGACCTCTACTCTCTGCTGAGTCTGCTCTCTCACATAAACAGACAGACGTGACATCATAACGTTGGGTGTGACGGTGTGCCGTCTTTATGTCCGTGCGGGCACCAAAAGTTTTCCTCCGGGCACCTGGCCAGAACTTACTCCACTGTGTCACTGGTCAAATGTCTTCAGTAGTAGGAGAAGGACCTAAGACCCTACACCGAATCCAAGGAATGTTGTAGTCTACTGGGTGAAAGGGCCACGTTCCATGTGACATCAATGGTGATATCACATAGGTGTGGGTCCAGGGGCATTTTAAGAAGTGAGGGGGCCCTTGTGCAGGATTTGTACATAGGTCCCCTGAAACAGGACTGTCCCGATTCGTGGTCCTCAAAAGGGGTGGGGCCTAATTTCACTGTAACCCCACCCCCTTTTCAGCCCGCGAATAGGGACAGTCCCACCGCAGGGGAAAGGGGGCTCATTCGGCATCTATTTCTTCCCTCCGGAAGATCTTAGAGGGAAGAAATAGATGCCGAATGGCCCCCTTCCCCTGCCAACCCTGGGTGCAGGATGCATGCCACAGGGCCCCCTGTTCTGAGGGGCCCGTGTACACTGCACACCCTGCACCCATTATTGATGCATCCATGGGTGGGTCACCTGCTTTAACAGCTGGCCGGTGTGCAGAAAAATTCTTCTCTACTCATTGGCCAGCTACTCTGCAGGCCCACATCAGCTTCGGGCCCATGGCACTAATCCCGCCCTGATGGCGGCCCTGCTGGGTGATAATTGGTTTACGCAATGGTGAACCAAGCAGAAGACAACAGTAAAAAAAAATAATCCCAATTTCCATGTCCGACAGTCAGAATACAGTCATATTTCATCCCAGTAACACACAGACCACACAGCCACCTTCATATCCCATCAGATTTTATTTGAAGCGATTTACAGAACAGACATCGCACCATCTCTTCTCTCGTAATGTCCCTCCCATTGCTGTGCTTTTAGAAAAATAGACAGTGTATCCGTTTGCTATATATATATATATTTATATAGTGGTGGCAAGTTTAGGGCAAAAGGGGCATCCTACTGAGTGGCGCTGTCTGTGCTTGTGACGGTACGGCTACAATCTTTGTAGGTTTTTATTTCTTTTATATTTAACCAACCCATTAAATTATTATATTTTTTTTTTTTTGCATTGTATGGCCTGGATTTCAAATATATCTACATTTATGTCCCTAATATCTGCGTCTCATTTTTACGGTCTTTTTATGCTGTTCTATTAGACAGGCTGCATTCACGTGTTTCTCTGGATAGCTTATAATAGTATTGGATTTTAGCTTACTGCTGTCGATTTAGACTCTTTTGAGTTTTTGGATTTCCAAACAATTTCATTAAAGTGCATTCTGGACCTAGATAACTGGTATTTTTATATTCTTCAGCCTGTTGTTTTATTGCTTTATACAAATGTCCTAGATTTCAGATCTCTTTATTGCTTCTTTTCCCCTAACTCTTGATTAAAAAATACATTATAGTTTTGTTCGATGTTGAAGCCAGTTCAGATAGCGGTCCGGTTCTCCACCACGGTGAGTGTCCTGGCAGGAAAGACTCTGCGATAGTGTTGCAGGAGTGGCCATTTTAGTTCCAGTTTTCAGTTCAGTGGTTCCCAGCGTGGTAGGCTTCTACAGACGACGTTGGTTACCCACTCGACGAGGGCGCATTTTCATCTCGGTGAAAGGGATGGAGAACTCAAAACCTTTCCACGTGTACCAATTTATACCCTGTCAAAGAAATCAAACAAGGCCACATTAAATGCACTGTAGTGTTTCCCTGATGAGGGTAACGTTAAAGGGACATTATGGTCAAACTTGTGTAGCATGCAACTTTATCCTAAATGTAGTTGATGGAAGACCATGTAGCGACTTCTTGGACTTCCACCTCTAGAAGATCCAAAGGGGAACAAGTGTGGGGAAGGGAGTTGTATCAACATCGGCTTTTTGTTTTCTTGAACCTTCCTCCACTTTGCAGATCCTCCAACATGACCCATTCCATTAGGTACATATATTCCGCCCCTGAGCTTCCAACTGTCACTCACCTGGTGAAAAGACTTAACTTATAATTATAGTAACTGACAGTTGGAAACTGAGAAGCAGAGTATATTGTACTTAATGGAATGGGTCATGTTGGATTGTATGACTTTGTTTCAAAAGTAGGGGTTAAGACACTGAAGTTTATGGGCCAGATTTACTAAGCTGGGGGAACAGAAAAGTTTAGATGTTGCCCATAACAAGCAACCAGATTCTAGCTCTCATTTTCTAGTATTTAAAGTGAAAGCTAGAATCTGATTGGTTGCTATGGGTAACATCTCCACTTTTCCTTTCCCGCAGCTTAGTAATTCTGGCCCAATGTCTTCTCTGTTCTGTTAAGCAGTAGGATTCTGATATAGAGTTTAAGGGTAAGAGGAAAACACATGAAATTTGCCTCCCTCTGTATGGTTTTTGCTCATGTGTAACTTTCCTCCAATTTTCTTCTTATTATCCAACTTTGGATCAGCCTCTTAATCAGGCCTGGTCAACCTGTGGCTCTCCAGGTGTAGTGAAAATACGAGTCCCAGCATGCTTTGCCTACATGGCCATAGCTGATACCTGACAAAGCATGCTGGGAGCCGTAGTTCACAACACTTGGAGAGCCACCAGGTCTGTCACAAGAGTCTTCATATTGACTATTTAGCTGCTGGAGTTAACTGTAGATCAGGGTCTCCTTGAGTGGATGAAGCTGGCTGCCTGCTGTGCATGGGCCTTGTGTATCCAGGGTTCTTGACATACATTAGTTACCACATACCCTCCAACATGACCCCCTCCATTTGTTACATAATACTCTGCTCCTGCTCTTCCTTCCTAATCTCTGATTGCAGTCACCTGTGTTACACACCTTTCTATTCAAATAACTAGTATAACACAGGTGACTGCAATCATTTTAAGAAGGAAGAACAGAAGCAGAGTATTATGTACCGAATGGAGGGAGTCATGTTGGAGGGTCTGTTACCGCCCATTAAATGACTAGAGGTCTCTTACCTGGTGGTCCTTGTTGTTGCCGTACAGCCCGTTGAGATTGGCATAATGACAGTTTCGGTACCACCATGCTCCACGATAGGACATGGCACACGGTAGAATTTTCTTCTGGGTGTCACGGTCACGTGTTGAGAAGACCATGTTGTTGTGGTAATTCATGGAGTCCCCTGAAATAAACATTACACCTCAGTATTATTTGATCTTATCTAATTTCATTCATGACCTGGTCATTTACAGATGTGGCCAAATACACCTTTCACCAAAACAGGAAAAGCCTGCCTTACATGGTGTGAAAGGCCTTGTTATAGTGGATTCAATCACTTGGGAAAGGTGGTAGGGATACTTTGAGAACAACAAAGGTGTGTTTACTCAATGTTGGGACTCCTGCTGAGCGCAATCAATGGATGCCACCCATATGAATCGGTGATGTTGATCATGCTCAGCAGGAGTCCGGGGCTACAACTAATTGGAGAGTAAAAACACTTTAATGTTTTATTTAATGATCTACAGTTAGCTTTCCGCTCACATCTGTATGTTTCATTACTTTGATTCTATTGACACACGAATAAACCAAGAACTTTGTTATTTGTACTTGAATCTAGCTAAAGAATATATTTCCACTCTGCAAGAGGCTAGAGACAACAAGATGGCTTTCAGTATTTCTGTGGCCATTAAGATGGTGGATGACAACAGTTCTTTATGGTCATCTTATAACTTCTGTGAGTGATTCAAGTGGAGTCCTAGGGCTAGATTAACTAAGCTGCGGGTTTGACAAAGTGGAGATGTTGCCCATAGCAACCAATCAGATTCTAGCTGGCATTCTGTAGTATGTGGATTGGTTGCTATGGACAACATCTCCACTTTTCCAAACACGCAGTTTAGTATATCTGGCCCCTAATAGGAGGCAACTCCTCACAATTTACTGCATTTAGGGGGGATCTGTGCCAAATTCAGTGGCATAATGTTCATGGGTGTTGCCCAATGATTGATAGCCCCAGGGCAACCTTCTCTTTGCACCAGCAGTTATTTACTGCCCAAGAACCCCTTCAGTTGTAAAGACTCGGGCCTGTATTCAGACCTCCGTTTTCTGTGGCTGTATGTCCGTAAATAAGTTACGGGACATGCGCTGTCATTTTTGTACGCTGTTTACGTAGCGTTTTGCTACATAGATTGCGTACACGCAGAACACAGAAAACGGAGGTCTGAATACGGGCCTCAGTCCCTCACCTTACCTGAATTATCTCTGGTAGCAACCTTTCCCTATATGTTCATATTATTATGTTATATTCTATAGTGGAAGTTATTACATGCGATAATTGACTTCAGAATGAATCCCAATCACAAATACCTCAGTCTACCATGTCCCTCCTTGCCCCTTTCTTTGTATTTATGCCCCTCTTACCAGCATTCCCTCTGTATTGCCCCAACCGTAGCCTAAAGTTCTTATTTTCAGCCTCCACAAGGAAGTCATCATACACCGCGTAAGCGACCTCATCTCCAGCACGAAGGTCCACACGAAGCTCATGGGGAGATGAGGAGGTGATCTGGTGCAACGCAATGTTACCTGTAGAGAGAGAGAGAGAGAGGGGATTAAGGTTATATTTACATTATACATGGAACCAACTCATTGTTCTGCTTCAGTGTTTATTGATTTCAAGAGAACCTTACAGGAACATGAGCAGGCCATGATGAAGATTACTGAACATGGGGAGCTGGAGAAGATGAGGGCTATGCACATTCATCCTCATGGGCCGGGAAGAAAGTTGACATTTCTGGATCTTTATCCCCCAGGGTTCAATGTTAAGGACTAATGACATTTCAACTCAGTTGAGCAGCCGTTCTCAACCTTTTTTTTAGTGATTATCAGTTATTAAATATAGAATCCGTGGAAGGACCACTTTTCAATCCCGTTATGTCCTTATTGGCCTCTCCTCAATTCCTTTCTTCACCTTCATTCCTCCACCCTCATTATGGCCCGTATTCAGACCACCGAGACGTGTTGCATATACGTCCGGTGTTTACGGAAATTGGATACCATTTTTTAACGTAATCTGCGTGTCTTTTCGTTACGTAGATTGTGTAGATGCGGTCGGAAAGAAAGCGGTCTACGCAATCTGAAAGACCGCATCTACGCAATCTATGTAAAGAAAAGATACGTAGATTACGCTAAAAAATGACTACACATGCGCAGTATCCAATTTCGGTAAACACCGGACGTATTGCATATGAATACAGGCCTATGAGCACTTCACCCTCTGCCTGGCTCCTTAGCCCATAGTCCACTCTACATAACAATTCATAGGGCCACATTTACTAAGCTGCGGGTTTGGAAAAATGGAGATGCTGGCCATAGTTTGTAATAGGAAAGTGAGAGCTAGAATCTGATTGGTTGCTATGGGCAACATCTCCACTTTTGCAAACCTGCAGCTTAGTAAATCTGGCCCCCAGTAATTTTCAGATTTATGTATTCTTCCTCTTGTATTGTAACATGTCTGACATATCATTAGATACATACCCGCTTATCATATTTACTTCATCTGGTTTTGTAAAGGATTTGGGGTCCATTTTGGTTATGTATGTCATTCAACCCCCAACACATTAAGTCTGCCCTCTGCCATCTGGTAATGCTCATAGGGCCTGATCCAGACCTACGCCGATGCGCTAGGCTTACTAAAGCACAGCGTATCGGCGTTCACTTACCCTGGCACTCCCCCTGTGCGGGCGTATGGCCCCTTCCTTACGCCGGCTGAAGGCTACCCTAACTTCAGCCGGCGTA
>WWET01000927.1:375902-394980 GCA_011038615.1 Limnodynastes dumerilii
GAAGGGGCCATACGCTCGCACAGGAGCGTATGGCCGCCTAGCCCGCCCTCCCATTTAACCTGAACGTAGTGACGCTGGGGGAAGCCCCCTCCAGTGTCTCTACGGCGCTGCTACGGACGCCCGATCCAGGATCGGGCGTTGCCGTAGCAACGCCGGGCAACATCTGCCCAGCGCATGCGCAGATCGGCATCTTCTGCATCAGGCCCATAGTTACTATACAAGTACTGCTAGATGCTACTTCTGTCTTACAACTCTGCCCACCTTCTCCAGACACCACCTGGCAGGGGTCCGGCTACCACCATTGCTACTTGTACAGCTGTCTGAGAGCCATTGTTGTAGATGATAATGTTAGTGGTACTAATCGTCCTCTGTCTATGCCAGTCATCACTTACCCAGCCAGAACTCTGAAGTCAGGTTACCAAATCCTTTCTTGTAATCATCCCAGAGTCTGTAGAAATTTGTGCTGCCGTCCATCCTTCTCTGAAACACCTGCAAGCAGAACTTTTGTTACTACTACTATTTTCTCCCAAGTAAATCATGTATAGTCATGTATGTGTATGGGCATTATTAAGCACTGGTACATACCCTCCAGCTTGTCCCCTTCCACCAGGTGCACAATACTACGCTCCTGATCTTCCAACTGTCACTCATCTGGTTATAACGTATTAACTGATGTTTGAAAAACATTTTTATGCTCAACAATGGTGGTTACCATAGTAACTGATTGTTGGAAGCTCAGGAGCAGATTATTTTGTGCCGAGTGGAATGGGTCATGTTGGAGGGTCTGCTGGTACCCATTGACAACCTGACATTACCCTCATGCGTATCAGGACATGTGCCTCAGCTTCCCTTACGGCTTTATATAGAGCTGATTACCCGAAATTGACAGTAATAAAGGTTAAATAATAATAATAGTAATAATAATAATTGGACCTGATTCACAGATAACGCTGCCTCTTTCTATGGAAATCGCTGCGTGCGGTCTTTAAAGACCGCACCTACGCTATCTACGTGCCGATCGGCTACGTAGATAGCGTAAATTACCTACTACGCATGCACAGTAGGTCATTTCTGGCACATACGCACTTAAGAAGCCACAGCTTCTTAAGTGTGAATCAGGCCCAAAAATAATAATAATAATAATATTCTTGCATATAAAATCTTATTGTGTTCTCCTTTTGCAAAATGGTATGTCCAGAAATAGGTCCTCTCCTTTTCCCTGGCAGAAGGGAATTGCTGTCCATCTTAGAAGAAGAGTGTAAGATCACAAGATCTGTCCGAGGCCCAATAAAAAGAAGTATCTGTGTTTCACACTCACAATCCAGCCACCGCCATCCGTCTCCATATCACAGAACACCGTCATCGCCTTCTCTCTGTCACCCCCCAGATATATGGTGAATGTTCCGTTCTGCACATCTCCGTTCATTTTCTGCTCCCAGCAATCCCGGGGGTACGGGAACCTTATACGACCTGAGGGTTTAATACACATTGATTGGATAATGTTATAATAGTTGTGTTTAGTTTTGTCATTTGTGACCCATATATCAGGTTATCAATGTATAGTAACATGTGTAAAGCTGGAATAGGGTCGTGTGTCATATACTTACCTGTCCAATAGACGTCTGCTCACCACTGCTGCCTTGAAGGGCTCAACAGTGCCGGTCGCTCTACAGTTCTGCACTCTACTGTGATGTCTGCTCGACACCTCCAAGACGCTAGCGCCTGATCTACAGTTTTTAACTCGACTGCGTCGTGAATGGGTGAATACTAAACTTTGTCTTAGGGTTAGGGTCAGGCTGTGATAAGGGTTAGGGTTAGGCTGCAGTTAGGGTTAGGATGTGCTTGGGGTTAGGATGCGATTAGGGTTAGGATGAGCTTAGAGTTAGGCTGTGGTTAGGGTTAGGCTGTAGTTAGGGTTAGGATGAGCTTAGGGTTAGGATGCGGTTAGGGTTAGTGGCAGTTAGGGTTAGGCTGTGCTTAGGGTTAGGCTGCAGTTAGGGTTAGGCTGTGCTTAGGGTTAGGCTGCAGTTAGGGTTCGGCTTTGCTGGGGTTAAGATGTGGTTAGGGTTAGGCTGCAGTTAGGGTTAGGCTTTACGGGGGTTAGGATGTGGTTAGAGTTAGTGGCAGTTAGGGTTAGGCTGTGTTTAGGGTTAGGCTGCAGTTAGGATTAGGCTGTGGTTAGGGTTAGGCTTTGCTGGGGTTAGGATGTGGTTAGAGTTAGGCTGCAGTTAGGGTTAGGCTACAATTAGGGTTAGGATGCAATTAGGGTTAGTGTGGTGGCAGTTAGGCTACGGTAATGATTAGTGGTAGTTAGGGATAGGGTTAGGCTGCGGTAATGATTAGTGGTAGTTAGGGTTAGGCTGCGGTAATGATTAGTGGTAGTTAGGGTTAGGCTGCAGTAATGATTAGTGGTAGTTAGGGTTAGGCTACGGTAATGATTAGTGGTAGTTAGCGTTAGGCTGCGGTAATGATTAGTGGAAGTTAGGGTTAGGGTTAGGCTGCGGTAATGATTAGTGGTAGTTAGGGTTAGGCTGCGGTAATGATTAGTGGTAGTGTAGGTATTTTAGGTGTCGGCAATACTAAGGTCGATATAATAATACAATAGACCTTGTCAGGAACACAGCCTGCAGCAACAGGGAGCAACAACAGATCTTAGGCGATCGCTTAGACCTAGGACTACAAAGATGAGCTGCAGAGCATCACCATGGACCACGGTTACTGCTCTCTCACTCATATGCAAGATGGTCGTGTCTGGAGCTGCTGCACATGCTCCTCCCCTGCAGCTCCTCCCCCGCAGCTCCTCTCATGACGGCCATTGCAGAGTCAAGAATGCAGATCCGCTCTTACAAAAATGACTTTCATTCTCCATGTGACCATCCTTCTATGTGTGTGCAGCAGATGTCTTTCATCATCGTCTGATCATTATACAGTAACTATTCACTAGATTTTGCATAATTTAATATCTGTCAGATCAGAAACACATGAGTGCAAGGAGAATGTTCTCCCTTCGCCCTTACGGTAATTAGGATCACAAGGCGAGCCAATAGCAGACCTCCGCTTCCGGACCCTAAATAAGAATCTGGTCCAATGCCACTCAGAGGCATCAGATCAGGGAGGGAAAGGCAGGGAAGGGATTTCACCCCCTTCCAATGTCAATGGGGTACCATCCAGGTGGGAGCAGGTGGTTCCGACTTTTCAAACATATAGACATTAATGAATTGCCGGTCAGTGATACTTAAAGCAGATCAGTGATGAGTCTATATGGATAAAATGCTGGACATTTCAGTCACAGAGACTCACAGTGTGCAGCCCCCTTCTCCTCTCCTTCCTTTCCCTTCCCAAAGATACGACAGCATCATACTTACCCAGAGTGCACCACACCACAGAGGATCCAAGAGGATATATTATATGATATCCCCCTACCCCCAACTCTAAAGATGCCTCTTATGTCACCAAAACATAAAGATTGAGGACTAAGCAGGTTAGATGCCGCTTTAAACATAAAATATCTGACTCCGCTGTGTGTATATCTTATTGTTTATGGTTATTTTTAGCTTGAAACCTGCTCTCTGTCTGACATTTCCTTCATGATCATGAGAAATTTGTAGTTTATCGTTTCTGGGCCCATGAGAATGGATTTTCAGACCCGCCTAGATTTGCTCAGTCCACTGTTATGTGTGTGAGTGGACGGCGTCCAAACGAAACGATTCCTGGAAGGTAAACACCGGATTCTGGACGTGGGGTGTTCTTCATCAACCATAAATTAAAATTTGTGCACTTTAACATTTACTTTGTACTGTTACGAGATCGATGATTTATTTTATTATGTTTGTTTTCCGCTGAAATAATAAAAGCTATTCTCTTAGGATCGAATGACCAATCTTTATAGAATGCTGAAAAGGAAATTTGTGTGGTTATTACCCACATTTGTGATTTGCGCAGTGCGGCTCATTCTCTGTTGCGATTATGTTGTGTTCTATATTTTATTACATGGTACATGTCCTGCAGGTGTTGGTACAGGAAGGAGAATGCTCCTATTTTGACAAGTTCCCCATTCCTAATAACGGATTGTACTCTTGCCGATGGGAATGGTTAAGGTTAGGCAGTGAGAAGGGGGTGGATAAGGTTAGGCTGCTATATGAGGACAGTTAGGGTTAGGGTTAGGTTAGGTTGCAGGAAGTGGATGGTTAGAGTTAGGCTGCAGAGAGAGGATGGCTAAGGCTAGGCTGCAGGATGGGAAGGGTTAGGGGGACAGTTAAGGTTAGGCTGCTGGAAGAAGATGGTTAGGGTTAGAATGAGGGAAGGAAGGTTTAGGATGCGATGGTTAGGGTTAGGCTGTGGAGAAATTATAGTTAGGCTTAGGCTGTGAGAGAGGGGGGGGGGGTTAGGGTTAAGGTTAGGCTGCAGGAAGAAGATGGTTAGAGTTAGCCTGAGGGAAGGGCATGGCTAGGGTTAGGCTGCGGAGAGGGGATGGTTAGGGTTAGGCTACAGAGAGGGGATGCGTAGGGTTAGGCTGCGGAGAGGGGATGGTTAGGGTTAGGCTATGGAGAGGGGATGGTTAGGGTTAGGCTGTGGAGAGGGGATGGTTAGGGTTAGGCTGCAGAGAGGGGATAGTTAGGGTTAGGCTATGGATGGGGGATGTTAGGATTGATCTGCGGAAAGAGAATGGCTAATATTAGGTTGTGGGACTAGGTGGGTTAGGGTTAGGCTGATAATAATAGCACGTGTCACCATTGGAATCTTCTGAGACTCACCAGTTATGGGAATGACACTGTCCCAAACTGCCGAAAACTGACTGCAGTCATCATTTAATTGTGTGATCTGTGAAAATGCAGATTATCGGAACAGCAAACTACACTCAGAGGCCAGGGGACAGTTACAGACCCTCCCTGTCACATGACCCATTCCATTAGTTACAAAGAACTCTTCTGAGCTTCTAATTGTCGATTTCTATGGTAACCACCTTTTTCTTAAATATCGGTTAGATCATTAAAACCAGGTGAGTGAGTTGGGTCATGTTGGAGGGTCATTATTTAGGGTGTACAGTAAGGGGAGTTTAAGCCAGACCATGATCTGCTAAGCCTTGCTAATTTAGCACAGCCCCTCTGATAGACGTGTCATTGCTGTGGACGTTGGCAGTTGTCATATGATAGCTTTGCATGCCAGTGAGTGCAGCGTGAGAAAGCAGCAGAGATCAGAATAAAACACACAGATGTTCAGAAACATTCAGAGTCTGGATCCAGCCTATTGTGATCAGTCATCATGACCAGTGGTAGGGAATGCAGCGCCGCCTAGTGGTCCAAAATAGGAACTTATAATGTGTGGATAGAACATCCCACGTTGCTGAATTGCTGGAAATGCAGCACTGAAACTCTTCCGTTATTATAGTAACATTTTATGATTTTTTTTCATTTCTGTTTCACAGATCTTAAATTTCAGAAAAAGAGGCCCAAACGTGTTTAGAAAATGAGCGGAAATAAAGTTTGACTTTTCTGTCTAAGAACGTTCATTGTAATGAAGACCTTTGGTCCTGTGCAGGGTGTAACCACAGGGAGTGCAAGGGGATAAAACAGCGCTCGGCACATATATGAGTGTATGTATGTATAGCGCTGTAGCGCTCAGCACTCGTGGAGCGCTGAGCAGTTGCAGTGCCCGCTCCGGTGGGGTGCCTTTAGAAATAGAGACAGACGAAAGTTCTCTATTTCGAATAGGCGGCCATTTTTGGATTTTTTTAATGAATGGATGAGCGTTCTGATCAGCATACTCACCCATTTATTCTCGCTGGACCTGCGAATGAGCTCCAGGGAGGTGAGTAACCTCTATGGGGACTTTTAGTGTTGGGGGGGTTAGGGTTAGGCTCTTAGGAAGGGAGGGTTAGGATCAGGCTGCAGGGAGGGGGGTCTTAGGGTTAGGCTATAGAGAAGGGAATATTAGGGTCAGGCTGCGAGGAAGGGAGGTTTAGGGTAATGGAAGGGGATGGTTAGGATTAGAATTAAGGGAAGGGTTGGGGCTAGTTGTTAGGCTTACCAATCGGAGCCTGTGTTCGGTGCTCTGGGATCGATTGATATGCCTCGTTGACATCCCAACCAGTTTAAAACTGGCTGAGAGAGAACGTCCCTATCGAAATAGGGCCATACTTAGCGGGGACCCACACCCAGTGCCGAGCGCTGCTTTAAGCTATCAGCCTTGTACAGCTTCAATCAGGCAGCGGTTCCATCCAGCCCCGCCCCCAGTCCCACCTGCTTAATCCCCGCCTCCTTTCTTCTTGCCCGAGTCTGTCACCCCCCCCCCTTCCCCTGTGCATTATGAATTAGGGTCTGTTTTCTTTCCCTCCTATAGATGAAAGGGGCTTATAAGCAGCATGAAAGTTGCAGACATCATGACAACGTTTAGAGAGATCCCAGACTCCCGATACACCATAATTCAGAACAAAGGGCTCTAAAGCAGAACTCAGAGCCGTTCTTTCATTTCAAAGCGATCTCGGCCCCAAGTGTTTTGGAAAGAGCGCTTGTCAGCAGAGCTCAGCTGCCGTGATATGGATCAGATGTCACAGATCCTGGAGAGAGCCCTCGAAAAGCTTCTGAGAATTTGGAAATCATTAGCGACATCTTCCTGTTTGTCCAGAAGCAATTAGCTGAACGAGTACACGGCGCGTTTCGCGCTTACCGAGCAGAATTCAACTTCTGCAGATGTCGAAAGTGGACGAGTGACAGCTGGAGCGCAGCGACTTACAAGCAGTCGGCGTGCTCAGGACGTGACACGTGCGGAAATAGAACATGACATGGACAGAGTCTACGGACGCCGCATTCACACATGTAGACGAAGCGGGATCCAGAAAGGGACGCGGTTTCTAATATTATACAGTCGCCAGCTGAATGGCGGTTGTAGCAGATTCCAAATGGTCGGCAATCAGAAAATTGCTATTGGGTACGGGTAATTATTTAGACCCGCTCCCAATAACGACGTGGCAGAAGACGGACTGCACCGGCCTGAGGTTAGGTTTAGGGCTTAGGCTGCAGCGGGTATAAGGTGAGGGTTAGGCCTTAAGAAGGGAGAGTAAAGGCTTAAGAGGAAGGTTAAGGTTAGGCTGCGGGACATTTAGGGTTAGGCGGTGGTATATGGAGGGATAGGGTTAGGCGGTGGTATATGGAGGGATAGGGTTAAGCTGCAGGACATGAAGGGTTAGGGTTAGGCTGCGGGACATGGAGGGTTAGGCTGTGGGACATTTAGGGTTAGGCTGCGTTATATGGAAAGTTAGGTTTAGACTGCAGGACATGGAGGAGTAGAGTTAGGACTGAAAAAGGGGAAGGTTAGGGTTAGGCTGCGGGATATGGAGGGTTAGGGTTAGGCTGTGGGATATGGAGGGTTAGGGTTAGACTGCGGTATATGGAGGGTTAGGCTGCGGTATATGGAGAGTTAGGGATTGGCTGCGGGACATGGAGGGTTAGGGTTAGGCTGAGGGACATGGAGGGTTAGGCTGTGGGACATTTAGGGTTAGGCTGCGGTATATGGAAAGTTAGGGTTAGGCTGCAGGACATGGAGGAGTAGAGTTAGGACTGAAAAAGGGGAGGGTTAGGCTGCGGGATATGGAGGGTTAGGGTTAGGCTGCGGGATATGGAGGGTTAGGGTTAGGCTGCGGTATATGGAGGGTTAGGGTTAGGCTGCGGGACATGGAAGGTTAGGGATAAGGCTGAAAAAGGGCAATGTTAGGGTTAGGCTGCGGGAAACGGAGGGTTAGGCTGCAGTTAAGGTTAGGAAAAAAGATTTACCATTCAAAATACAAATTTTCCCAGCTTCGGGAACCGCAGCAATGCCGCAATCGAGAATAGAGACTGCCGCCATTTGCCAGTAATTGCCAATCAACTGCTGTACGATGGTCTTCCGGAAAAGAGAACATCGTACCAGCAAACCACTCACAAAGTAACCCCCTCCCCTCACACGGCAGACGTCTGATACCCAGGACCCACCTTAACTTCTACAACTACGGGTGTCACAAGACCTGTAGTATATTTTGGGATCCCAGCTGCACCCCGTGACTTTTCGGAGAATGTTTTATTATTTCTTTATAAAGGACCTTCCCTTATAAAATAAATATTTATCTGATTCTCTCACTGCTCTAAACATTGTAACTGAAAACACAAAT
This sequence comes from Limnodynastes dumerilii, assembly GCA_011038615.1. NCBI lineage: Eukaryota > Metazoa > Chordata > Amphibia > Anura > Limnodynastidae > Limnodynastes > Limnodynastes dumerilii. The sequence goes on from WWET01000927.1 coordinate 384,046, forward strand.
ATGAATCTCTGCCGCCCAGACGTAGCAGAGGATTTGGCAGATAGAGAGAATGAATTATTGGTGACTTCCATACTGCTTGTACTATGTGTAAACACTGTAATATTTACAAATACTTCTATAAATGCTTCAATACTTGGTATAATTGTATGCATTGCATGTATATTTCACCAAATATGGAAATTACTAACTGGGTTCAGCATCTTTTACAACATAGAATATTTAGGGAGCTGTTGCTCATTGTATGTGTGATCTATCTATCTATCTATCTATCTATCTATCTATCTATCTATCTATCTATCTATCTATCTGGAGTGTACTGTGTATATGTATATGGGATGCATTGTGTGTATGTATATGAGATGCACTGTTTTTGTGTGTATGTGTGTAAATTTATATGGGATGGATGCACTGTGTGTATGCATAAGGGATGCACTGTGTGTGTATATTGAATGCAGTGTGTGTATCTGTGTCTGTGTGTGTGTGTGTGTGTGTAGTGCACAAGGGGTCCTGTGTGTCCGAATCCGGTTTTTATTAAATTAAATGAAATTAAAAAAGAAAGAGAATCCTTATTAATACCTAAGAAGAAAAGTAACAAAAAGGATATTAAGGGTAACAATATAAGCTAAAATATACCAAATATACAAAACAACATAGAAGAATGGAACAAATAATAAAAAAAAATTGGTATATGCTTAAACAAGACCCTATACTTACCTCCATTATCCCAGAAACCCCATTATTTATATACAAAAGGGCAGATAACCTAAGAAATAAATTAGTTAAAAGCTCATTTAAGACAGAACCCGCAAATGCATCAAGAATAAAATCAAAAGGATTTTATAGGTGTGGGGATTGCATAGCCTGCAAACAGTGCAAACAGAAAGAACAAAAACTAATTTCATTCAAATCAAATCAAAGTAATAAAATATATAAAATTAATCATTTCATAACATGTAATACCAAAAATGCTATATATTTGATTAACTGTAAGTGTGGCAAGCAGTATGTAGGTCGAACATCCCGCCCATTGAAAGTAAGATGGGCGGAGCATATCCGGAATGTGAAGAAAGGATTTGAAAACCACTCAGTTTCAGCCCATATGAAGGAATATCATGAATGCTCCATAGAATATATAGATTCCTTCCTGCTTCCCATCATGGATGTAGGAGGAGATTCGCTTCTTTATCAGGAAGTGGGAAGATCACATTTTATATTTTAGCAGAGATGCATTTGAATATAACACATTTTCCCTTCAAGGTTTCACATATTGTTGTGCTTTAATATACAATACTCAGCATGTCCCTTGCTCTGACTCATACACATTGCGGATTACGAAGCTCTTACCTGTGGTGAAGGAGGTGGAGATGGGGGCAGAGCTGGCGCCATTTCTCAGAGCATGTAGTTGAACTCTATACTGAGTGGTCGGGTTCAGCTTGCTCAGCGTGAAAGAGGTCAGATGGGGCAACAAGCGAATCTCCTAAAAGAGATAGGGGGATATTTCAAATGTGTAAATAGAATAAGACGAGAGTTTCATAATGAAACTTTTCAGTATGTGTACAATAAGCAAAGTCAGTCAGTGTTTCCCATCATGTAAATGTATTTTTATTTACTTGCCCCCCTCACATTGCCCCATGGTTTGTCTTTGTGTGGATTTGCCCCTTTTTTGGGCAGTTACTCCTAACTCAGCCGCTTGCAATGTATTTATAGACAGTGCTCAGCGCTCATCCATGCAGCACTGAGTGTTGTTTTAAGCTGTCAGCCTCTGCCAGCTTGCTTAAAGTTCAGGGGGAGCAGCTGCCACCGGCCTCCCCTCTCCTCTGGGCCCTGTAGCAGCTGCACCCCTTGCGCCCCCTATAGGTATACACCAGGCTCTGACACATTATGGTGCTTTAGGTTCTCCACCCTCTGCTGATGATATTTCGCCTTGGTCTTCATTGTAGGCTCTTCCCTGCAGGCTACATACTGAGGAATCTGTTGTACCTGTGTTTCACCTTGTGGAGTCTGATAGGTCAGCAGGTACCCATCCGGGGTGGCGTCTGGTGCTTTCCATGACATCAGAGCGCTACGAGCGGTGATCTGTGTGGCGGTGAGGTCCCGCGGAGTGTCAGCACCTGGGCAAGAACCACAAGGGAAATGATACCAAGTGCCAGATTTACTAAGCTGCGAGAAAGGAAAAGTGGAGATGTCCATAGCAACCAATCAGATTCTGGCTCTCACTTTCCTATTACATGCTAGAAAATGGCAGCTGGAATCTGATTGGTTGCTATGGGCAACATCTCCACTTGTCCGTCTGGCCCCAAGAGTAAACATAGGTGTTTACACACCAATAAGAGGAAAACATAAGAAATAAACCAAACAAGACATTGGGCCCAATCCAGAGGTAAGTGTACGCCAGGTGACGTGACGTTTCTCCGCGTGAATTCGCTCTGCGCATCCACGTCCCATTCTGATCTGATCGCATTTTGTGCCTCCGGAACCTACGTTCTGAAGGGCATGTTAAGGGAAGGGGTGGAGGGGTGGAGGGACTAAGTCAATGTACAGTTAGGGCGTGGCCAAGGCAAGAGAAGCCGATCCAGATCAGACACAGACAGAGCGAAGGTCTGTGTACGTTAAAATATTTGCACCTAACACTGGTTATGTCTAGGGGGGAAGGGGGGCAATCTTTGAACAAGATATTTAAGCCACTTGTGGAACAATTTCAAGCTGTAAATACATTAAAGTCAATAAATCGCTGCTGGAGATTTATGTTTATTATATTTCTAATTAAATGGTATATTAAAACACCTTTTTTCATTGGTTTAGTGAGTAATTAATATAACTAAAATGTAAAAATTATTCTTATACTTTTTAAACACATTTACAACACTTGTGCGAAATATATTTTGTAACATGGCGCAGTGCGCAGGACAGCAGTGTGTCCGTACGCCACGTCGTTCCATACATTACATCCCAGACAAAGGTCCGATTGTGTACGCTTTACGCGCTCATGTGAATCCACCGTACCACCCCCATAAACACAGCCCGTAAGTGCGGTACGTGCGCTGTGCGCTTATTCGTGCTAGCCTCTGGATCGGGCCCACTGAGAAGTTTTATATGAACTTCCCATAATGCAGATGCCAAACATCAAGATGCATTCTGGGAGATAGACTGAGCATTCTGGGAGATAGACTGAACATTCTGGGAAATAGACTGAGCATTCTGGGAGATAGACTGAGCATTCTGGGAGATAGACTAAACATTCTGGGAGATAGACTGAGCATTCTGGGAGATAGACTGAGCATTCTGGCAGATAGACTGAGCATTCTGGGAGAAAGACTGAACATTCTGGGAGATAGACTGAACATTCTGGGAGATAGACTGAACATTCTGGGAGATAGACTGAGCTTTCTGGGGGATAGACTGAGCATTCTAGGAGATAGACTGAACATTCTGGGAAATAGACTGAGCATTCTGGGAGATAGACTGAGTAATATAGGGGATAGACTGAACATTCTGGGGGATAGACTGAACATTCTGGGGGATAGACTGAGCATTCTGGGAGATAGACTGAACATTCTGGGAGATAGACTGAGCATTCTGGGAGATAGACTGAGCATTCTGGCAGATAGACTGAGCATTCTGGGAGATAGACTGAACATTCTGGGAGATAGACTGAACATTCTGGGAGATAGACTGAGCATTCTGGGAGATAGACTGAGCATTCTGGGAGATAGACTGAGCATTCTGGGAGATAGACTGAGCATTCTGGGAGATAGACTGAGCATTCTGGGAGATAGACTGAGCATTCTGGGAGAGAGACTGAGCATTCTGGGAGAGAGACTGAGCATTCTGTGAGATAGACTGAGCATTCTGGGATATAGACTGAGTATTCTGGGAGAGAGGCTGAGCATTCTGTGAGATAGACTGAGCATTCTGGGATATAGACTGAGTATTCTGGGAAATAGACTGAGCATTCTGGGAGATAGACTGAGCATTCTGGGAGAGAGACTGAGCATTCTGGAGATAGACTGAGCATTCTGGGAGAGAGACTGAGCATTCTGGGAGAGAGACTGAGCATTCTGTGAGATAGACTGAGCATTCTGTGAGATAGACTGAGCATTCTGGGGGATAGACTGAGCATTCTGGGATATAGACTGAGTATTCTGGGAGAGAGGTTGAGCATTCTGGGAGATAGATTGAGCATTCTGGGAGATAGACTGAGCATTCTGGGAGATAGACTGAGTATTCTGGGAAAGAGACTGAGCATTCTGAGAGATAGACTGAGCATTCTTGGAGATAGACTGAGCATTCTGGGGGGATGAATGAGGGTCACTTACTAGTGATGAAGGAGGTGGATGTCGGTGTACTGGTCATTGATCCTTGTGAACTTTGCACACTCACAAAGTACTCGGTGTGTGGATGTAACCCTGAGAGAGGAAGGAAGGTCGTGTCTCCAGGAACCTGTATCGTGACCGAAGGAACTGTGGGCAATAAGATGAGAGGAGGCTGCATAAGAGACACTATAAATCAATAATATAAGCTGCAATACATAAGACAGAGGAGAGACAAGATTCTGGAATATAGAAAGTGTTCGATTGTTTACTACCAAATTTATGTATATTGCATTTCTTACTGTTTTCTGCTCTGTATGTCACTAAATACTTGTCCACGGGTCCTTTAGATGGTTCCCAACGTAGAAGAGATGACACTTCAGTGACTTCATAAGCACGCAATAAACGCGGCCCACCTCCAACTACCAAAGAAACTTATTTTGTATTATACATGTAGTAATATAGATTCCCTCTCTAGGACCCTCATGTAGGTATAGTAACAATACCTGTGGTGAAGAAATCCGTCAGAGGTTGACTTTCCTCAAAACCCCGAACTGAAACAACAGTGACCTCATAGTGCGTTCCGGGCATCAAGCCTTTCAACGGGGTGCTGGTGCCCACCACATTGACACTCTCAGGTTCTCCTGAAACCCAAGAAGGTCAGAAATGAGAAAGGGGGGAGAGTTAAAGCCCTGGTTTTGTTTTTGAAATAGATGAAGATTCTGGGATGGAAAATGAAGTAACATGAAAGAATGAGTCATAGAGATAGAAGCCAAACAGAGGAAAAATCAATTAGTGAATTTGCAAAATTGGAAAACCAGAATGGGGTGACAAGAGAATGCTGGAAAGAGGTTTGTGAAATATGGTTAGAAAATAAATGAGTCACTGTTACCGCCATCGGCGAGTTGGTAGGACACTTTGAAAGCGGTTGCGTCAGGACTTGGAGGCTCCCAGCTTACGATGGCTGATGTTTCCTCGATATTACTGAACTGTAGGTTCTTGGGAGATTCTAGATCTAGGAGAAAATGAAATGAGAAATGTCCCGAAGGTTAAAACCTTCCTGGCACAGTCCTACACAGGCTGGCACAAGATCATTTCTAACACTAAGTTCATAAAACACTCTGGTTAATTTTTTCACCCTTCAAAAACCTAAACCCGCATAGAGGAACCAAATGTCGCAGCCCTTTAGTTTTCAACATCTTGTCACTTGTCGGTAGGAAAGACTGGGCAAATGCATGATATCACAATGTGGCATTGAACGTCTTTGGACAGAAGTCTTACTGTCATTTAGAATTTTAGTGTTAGCAGAATATTTATTCTTATTACCTAGAGGAGATGTTTTTCCTGTGCCTTCTAAACTGCTGTGTTCCTTTCCATCTCGAATACCATGTAGAGTGACCGTGTAGACGGTATCCGCCTGTAAGCCGGAGAGGAGCAGTGTACGTTCTGTACCATCCGTTATGTCCTTGGTCAAAAACCCATCTTCGCCTTGGATACCATATCTAATGCTGAAAGAATCGAAAGTGCCGGCTGACACATCCCAGGAAACCAGGATAGTGTGCGGACCATTTGGAGTGATGTAGAGGTCGTTGAGGGTAGGAGGACCTTCGGCTTCTGGGAAATCTAACAGAATAAAGAATTAATTAAATAATTAAGCTAAATTATACAGTAATTGTTTATTAATTTTATGGATCTGAGGAATTTATGAAATCTCCAGTATTTGCTGACCACATTTTGCAGACAATAGTTGAAGAAGAATGGGCTTTTCAAAGAGGTCCATTCTTGAAGCACAGAAGATGAGGCACAAGGTATAAAAGGACAACATCCAATGTAGCAGTGACTTTACCTGTTTCAATTTTGGTGGACAAAGGTTTGCTTCTCTTCTCCCCTTTTAGACCATACACAATGAATTCATACTTTCGAGCTGGTAGGAGACCCACAACAATGGTTCTGGTGTCTTCTCCTGAAATTTGTAGCTCTCTCACCCCACCCTCAGGCTCATGATATTGCACAATGATCCAGTCAAATGGAATTTTGCCTTCCACCATCCATGATAAGTCCACTGAGTCCTTGGTGACATTGGAAGCCACCAGCTTCACCAGACGTGGGGCTGAAGGTGTAGCCACTTGGACTGGAATTGCAGAATTATTTTGTAAATGTATGTTTAAGGTACAAGGCAACTTAATCGTATAAGATTGACATAATCACATATGTAATTAAAGATATTTGATTAATACTTTGGGTTATATTTTTAGATGAATGGTCCATGTTGGTAGTTATAAAGGTTGAAACACTTAGAGAAATAAGCTTTTAAACTAACATACTATAAACAGGACAGTACTTTCATGATGGTAGCACCGGGGCATTAAAGAATTGGGGAATTATCAAGGTTATTCAGCTAAATAAACCAAAGAGGAGATGACAATGACCATGACATAAGTCAACACTCTTAACTGAGTGGTGAACATACTGAAGGAAGTAATGTCTGTGTAACTAGTATTGTGTGGCTCTGTTGAGTGAGTATTGTGTGGCTCTGTTGAGTGAGTATTGTGTGGCTCTATTGTGTGGCTCTGTTGAGTGAGTATTGTGTGGCTCTGTTGAGTGAGTTAGTATTGTGTAGCTCTGTTGAGTGAGTATTGTGTGGCTCTGTTGAGTGAGTTAGTATTGTGTGGCTCTGTTGAGTGAGTGAGTATTGTGTAGCTCTGTTGAGTGAGTATTGTGTGGCTCTGTTGAGTGAGTATTGTGTGGCTCTGTTGAGTGAGTATTGTGTGGCTCTGTTGAGTGAGTATTGTGTGGCTCTGTTGAGTGAGTATTGTGTGGCTCTGTTGAGTGAGTATTGTGTGGCTCTGTTGAGTGAGTATTGTGTGGCTCTGTTGAGTGAGTATTGTGTGGCTCTGTTGAGTGAGTATTGTGTGGCTCTGTTGAGTGAGTATTGTGTGGCTCTGTTGAGTGAGTATTGTGTGGCTCTGTTGAGTGAGTATTGTGTGGCTCTGTTGAGTGAGTATTGTGTGGCTCTGTTGAGTGAGTATTGTGTGGCTCTGTTGAGTGAGTATTGTGTGGCTCTGTTGAGTGAGTATTGTGTGGCTCTGTTGAGTGAGTATTGTGTGGCTCTGTTGAGTGAGTATTGTGTGGCTCTGTTGAGTGAGTATTGTGTGGCTCTGTTGAGTGAGTATTGTGTGGCTCTGTTGAGTGAGTATTGTGTGGCTCTGTTGAGTGAGTATTGTGTGGCTCTGTTGAGTGAGTATTGTGTGGCTCTGTTGAGTGAGTATTGTGTGGCTCTGTTGAGTGAGTATTGTGTGGCTCTGTTGAGTGAGTATTGTGTGGCTCTGTTGAGTGAGTATTGTGTGGCTCTGTTGAGTGAGTATTGTGTGGCTCTGTTGAGTGAGTATTGTGTGGCTCTGTTGAGTGAGTATTGTGTGGCTCTGTTGAGTGAGTATTGTGTGGCTCTGTTGAGTGAGTATTGTGTGGCTCTGTTGAGTGAGTATTGTGTGGCTCTGTTGAGTGAGTATTGTGTGGCTCTGTTGAGTGAGTATTGTGTGGCTCTGTTGAGTGAGTATTGTGTGGCTCTGTTGAGTGAGTATTGTGTGGCTCTGTTGAGTGAGTATTGTGTGGCTCTGTTGAGTGAGTATTGTGTGGCTCTGTTGAGTGAGTATTGTGTGGCTCTGTTGAGTGAGTATTGTGTGGCTCTGTTGAGTGAGTATTGTGTGGCTCTGTTGAGTGAGTATTGTGTGGCTCTGTTGAGTGAGTATTGTGTGGCTCTGTTGAGTGAGTATTGTGTGGCTCTGTTGAGTGAGTATTGTGTGGCTCTGTTGAGTGAGTATTGTGTGGCTCTGTTGAGTGAGTATTGTGTGGCTCTGTTGAGTGAGTATTGTGTGGCTCTGTTGAGTGAGTATTGTGTGGCTCTGTTGAGTGAGTATTGTGTGGCTCTGTTGAGTGAGTATTGTGTGGCTCTGTTGAGTGAGTATTGTGTGGCTCTGTTGAGTGAGTATTGTGTGGCTCTGTTGAGTGAGTATTGTGTGGCTCTGTTGAGTGAGTATTGTGTGGCTCTGTTGAGTGAGTATTGTGTGGCTCTGTTGAGTGAGTATTGTGTGGCTCTGTTGAGTGAGTATTGTGTAGCTCTGTTGAGTGAGTATTGTGTAGCTCTGTTGAGTGAGTATTGTGTAACTCTGTTGAGTGAGTGAGTATTGTGTAGCTCTGTTGAGTGCGTATTGTGTAGCTCTGTTGAGTGAGTATTGTGTAGCTCTGTTGAGTGAGTGCGTATTGTGTAGCTCTGTTGAGGGAGATACTGAGTTGGTTAGCTCAGAAGAGAATACACTTTTTTTCAGTGGGCACCTAGTGAGAAGAGAACAGTTTCTGCATGAAGGTCGTCATATGGACGGGGAGTAATAATTTTGGTGACATATTTGACCTTTCAGGTTGAAAATCTCTCACCACCTCAAAAAACAAACCATAAAATGAAGAAACAATTTCCCTTATCAACTATTACTATTATATGCATCCTTGAAAAAATACAATGGCCCATATTCACACCTAAGAATCTCCGGCTTCTTAGGTGCGTAATTTGCCAATTGTAACTACTGCGCATATACAGTAGTACATTTACACAATCTATGTACCAGTTAGGTGTGTAGATTGCCTCAATGCGGTCTTTAAAGAGTAGTTTAGTTAGAAAGAAGCGTGCTAACGCCACGCTAAGTAGAAGTGCTAGGGGGGAGGGGATTGTCTATGTCTATATCTTAAGAAGGAAACTACACACGGTGAGATAAGGTAGCCCTATAGCACTCGTAAGTGCCAAAAGGTACTTTATAACGGGGAGCGGGTTAGGAGCTGCACCAGTGAGTTAGGTGCGGTTCTGCCCAATATTCTTATTTCTTGGTTCTTGGAAGTGTCCGAGAGATGCGACTTTGTATGCATGAGGACAGAGACCTCTGTAATTATTTATACACTCTAGGGACCAGATCTAGAATTTAAAAATAAGAGGAAAACAGGTGGAACGTTACACTTGGTCAAAACCATGTTGAATTGCAGGGGAGGCAATATTACAGTGTAATAGTATTCTCCCTGCATTCAAATAATAAGTTTGAAATGTAATATGGGTTTTCCCAGGTGTAAATTTCCACCTGCTTTTCTCTCTCACACTTGAGACCCTGTTCTATGTCCTAAGAAAGATAGAAAGTTAAATCACAAAAGCAGATTTAAAAATGGAGCTTATGGTTTCAAATGTTGAGCCTTCAGCATGTTAGATGTGAGCTGCTTTGGCGTCCGCTTTACCTGTGGTTGTTTCGGCTATAACAGCTTTACTTTTCTTCCCTCCTGAAATGCCGTACAGACTAAACTTATACTTCTTCCCGGGCTTCAGGTCCTCAACCACCACAGAGCGCTGCTCTCCATCCAAACTGCTCTCCCTGGGTTTGCCTTCTGCATCGCGGTACAGGAGAAGGAAAGAGTCAAATTCTCCTCCGTCCACGTTCCAGGACAGACGGACAGACTCGCTCTGGACATCAGACACAGAGAGGGACTGCAGGTGAGGAGGAACATACTTCTCTGTGGAGGAACAGGCAGGAAACATCACAGGTCAGTGTTATGGTGTTAATGCAGTTGTCTATGAATTCAGTGAATTTTGAGCATGGTGGAGATGCAGGTAAGAGGATGCTCTAGATCAGATTCCCAACCCTGGTCCTCAAGTACCACTAACAGTGCATGTTTTCCATGTCCCCTCATAATCATAGAGAACTACAAATTTCAGGAGAAGACACCAGAACCATTGTCGTTGGTCTCCTACCAGGTCACTATTGTATATAGTGTATATTATATAGTGCTACTTGAGGACTGCGGATGAGAACCCCGTTTATTGAACAATCCATGCAGGGGCATTTTAAGAAGTGAGGGGGGCCTTCTGCCTTCTGCATTCAGAACCCTACCCTAAATGTTCTGACACAGAAGGCCCACGTACGGAATGCAGGATCGTAAGTCCTTAGCCACGCCCTTACTGTACAATCAGGATTCCCCGGATCCCAGCCACCATGAGTATCTCGTACACATAGTAAGCGGGGCCACCCCCCCACGCGGAAAAAGATTTCCGCATCAGAATACAGCAAATGAGGATTGATCCAGTATAAAAGAAATTTTACGCTGAACGTGTTGTTCTAAGCGACACCCCCGCTATTCCCTTGAACACGTTCCATTATCATATCTCTGGTTGTCTTCCTCTCCTCTCACCTGTGGTGGTTTCGGCCGTCACCGGTTTACTTCTCTTTCCATCCGTTATTCCGTATAACACAAATTTATATTTTTTCCCAGGTTTGAGGTTTTTCACATCAAAAGACCGCAGGTCCGCTTCCAAGGGGATTTCCTGGGGACGTCCCTCTCCATCCCGATAGTAGAGAAGAAACGACTCAAAGTCTCCACCTTTCACCTCCCAGGAGAGACGGACGGAATCACTGCGAATATCAGACGGTGAAAGGGATTCCAAGCGGGGAGGCTGCGGCTTTTCTAGAGGATACAGAGAGATAACCGATTAGTGGTGAGAGATTCAGGGAAATTATAGTGTAAGCGCCATGGAGACAGGGGATGACAAATACTCTCTGTACAGCTCTGTGGAAATTGGAGGAGTTACATATATATA
>WWET01000927.1:402311-426204 GCA_011038615.1 Limnodynastes dumerilii
TTCACTTCTTCCGTTACATATCTCCTCACACCCCCCATTACATATTTCCCTTCCTCCATCTGCCTTTCCATCATCTCTCCCACTAATGACACCTGCCTTCTTGTGCCCCCACTTCAAAACAATTCCCCCTCTCTTCACCCCCTTACATTTACACATCTCCCTTCCTGCCTCCCTTATATTACACATCTATGGTCATGCCACACTATATAAAGCACACAGGGGGTATATTATGGGTATGGGAGTGACACATACTATATAATATAAGGTTTATATTAGGGTCTAGGGATGGTACACTATATACTGTATATAGTATATACCATTCCCAGACCCTTAATATACCCCACATGTACATTATATTGTGTACCATTCCAGTCCCCTAATATTATCTCACTACACTATTATATTTGGGATCCTGAGATGGCACTTGGCACCACGTTAATCTGCCAGCTCCGCCCTCGCTATTCCCCTGCGTGAGGCATTTGAAACACACAAACGTTGTTCCCCGCACCAATGGATTTTCTCAAAACCTTATTTATATCATAGGTATGACCCTCTAATTCCACATTATGGGGCGGAGCTTAATGACGCACCAATCACCACGGCTATTCACAGTGGGCAGGGCTTGATGATGAAAATGTCATAGATGCCTGCAAGGAGGCAAGGCTTAATGACGCAATATATCCTGGGGACACTGAGAGAACAGCCCAAATTGCGTAAGTCTCACAGATATTTCGGGAGAGTCGTTAACCCTGGTATAAAGATCAGATATAGGGGTGCAATAACATGGCTTATAACACAGTAAGTAAGTGTGGGTCAGCATGATGCACTGCATAACTGAAAATGTCACAGCAAAGAGCGTTAAAGGTATTGTACCCCACATTGAACCACATTTATAATGAAGTTGACCTTTGTCAGTGTTTAAATTAAACACAAACTAACGTTATGTTTCCAAACTACAAAATACATTATTATTTTTTTATATACAAAAAAAACTTTTGGGACAAACCATGAACCCTGGAAAATTTCCCGACTGCCTGAATTCCGGGAGAGGGATTAGTAGCAGAAAGACATGGGTCATGGGTCATGGCTTTATGGGTCATCGGTGCTGGAATACTGTGATCAGTGCTGAAGCCATATCTCCAGAAATACATTAGAGACTGTGCATAGAAGAGCAACTAAAATGGTGCATGGTCTGTGTCACACACCATACAGAGAGAGACTAGAGGAAGTGACATGTATAGCTTGGAGCACAGACGGGAGAGGGGGATATGATAGCAGCTTTCACATATATCAAGGGTGTGTGTAACCAGGTACAGGAGGGGGCAATGTTGAAAGGAAGAGGTGTATTAGTACATGAGGACGTGTAGAAACTGGAGGGTGGAATGGAATAGACTCCCATCTGGAAAGGGCCTGGTGGCTCTTATCTACCATCACTTTCTGTTTCTGTGAAGTAATAACCTTATTATGCAATCATTACAATGTATAAGATTTCAGAATCTGTATTTTGTGATGACAGATAGAAAGGTCCTGTTAGCTACTACATCTGGAAGCTGTTCATATGTGTGAAAATGAATGATCTTATTCTGGAGGAATGTCAACAATAAAAGTCCTCGATAAATGGACAAAAAATATTTCTCAAAAGAGAAAGTTACCTTAATCCCCAAATTGTATGTTCTTGTCCCCATGACCAATACATTTAAACTCTCATATATATATATAATATTATAGGACAGTGTTGGCTAACCTGTGGCACTGCAACACCTGGAGTGCCACAGTTTAGCCAACACTGTTATAGGATATTGTACATTTTTTTACTTCAAAAAGCACTGTATAGCTCAGCTGTATGGACCTCTTTGGAATCAGCATCTACTTTGCACCAGTTATAGTCTAAATGATGGTGTTCTTTTTTTGTTAACCAATGTACTCCAGTGCCATTCATTTTGCACATCAAGGTTAAGCCGGGGTATGTATTAATGGAGCTTTTAAAGGGGAAAGGTAGAGATGTTGCCCTAAGTAACTAATTAGATTCTAGCTTTCATTTTCCAGAATGTGTTCAGTAAATGAAATCTGTGACATGATTGGTCTCTAGTCTTCCTCATTGTGCTCTATTACCTAGAAAACAGGCAAAGTGCAATATGATGAGGCTGCGTACACACAGATCCAATCCTCCGCAGATCCAACTCCTGACCAGACGGTTTACACAATCCTACAGCAGACCAAGGTCGCAGATACAGCACCCAATCCATGATACACATTCATTGGTCTCCCTTAGAATAGGGAGAACAATTGACAAAGCAGTTGTGGGAGCGTGTGCACTTGTAAATGGGTCAGGTGATTAACAGTTGGGACTCCTGGATTTTGAGCAGGTTTAAAGACTACGGATCGGATCCAGGCTTACGTTCGTTACCCCACTTACACACGCAAAGGGCCGTATTCAGAGAACCGTTTTTGCGGGGAGTTCCGTGCGTATTCTTAGGATCGGATGAACTGCGGAGGGGAATGGTTGTCATCCGTCCGGAGAAAGATACGTGAAAGTGGGTGGGGGAGCCATTTAAATGAGCATTTGAGGGTTTAGCTTGATACGCATGTATGTAAGTATTATACGCACGTAAAATTAAACTAAAAGATCAGGGTGCTCGAGGGACTCGTAAATCTCCAGCAACCCGTCCGTGTGAGGGAAGTGTCAGGGGTGTTACCTTGAAACGTCCATCCGTATAATTGATACCTTTCACTGACGGATCTCTGAATACGGCCCAAAGTGTGTAAGTGTTGTGATTGGAGGGGAGGGAGCATGTGCCTTCCAAATGTTACGTGTGTTTTATGCATGTGCTTGAGATGTTGCCCTAAGTAACTAATTAGATTCTAGCTTTCATTTTCCAGAATGTGTTCAGTAAATGAAATCTGTGACATGATTGGTCTCTAGTCTTCCTCATTGTGCTCTATTACCTAGAAAACAGGCAAAGTGCTATATGATGAGGCTGCGTACACACAGATCCAATCCTCCGCAGATCCAACTCCTGACCAGACGGTTTACACAATCCTACAGCAGACCAAGGTCGCAGATACAGCACCCAATCCATGATACACATTCATTGGTCTCCCTTAGAATAGGGAGAACAATTGACAAAGCAGTTGTGGGAGCGTGCGCACTTGTAAATGGGTCAGGTGATTAACAGTTGGGACTCCTGGATTTTGAGCAGGTTTAAAGACTACGGATCGGATCCAGGCTTACGTTCGTTACCCCACTTACACACGCAAAGGGCCGTATTCAGAGAACCGTTTTTGCGGGGAGTTCCGTGCGTATTCTTAGGATCGGATGAACTACGGAGGGGAATGGTTGTCATCCGTCCGGTGAAAGATACGTGAAAGTGGGTGGGGGAGCCATTTAAATGAGCATTTGAGGACGCATTTAGTTTGATACGCACGTATGTAAGTATTATACGCACGTAAAATGAAACTAAAAGAACCTTTCACTGACGGATCTCTGAATACGGCCCAAAGTGTGTAAGTGGTGTGATTGGAGGGGAGGGAGCATGTGCCTTCCAAATGTTACGTGCGTTTTATGCACGTAACCTCCATCGTACAGAACTTTGTTCCGCAGAAAGGGGCTGTGCTTCCCCTCCTCCCGCCAAAGTGGGTGGGTGGAAGCATTTATATTGTACAGTAGGGTTGGGTTCTGGTGTTTATGAGCAGATCAGCGGTCGGGCGGAGCTCTAATCTGTCATGTGACTTAAGGCTGCTCTATATCACACAAATATGCGCACGAGAGAGGAGTGACAGGGGGGAACACTCTCCTCTCTTGTGCAGGCTGACAGACCCCCCGCATGGGCACGTATGGAAAGCATGGAGGGGTCTGAATCAAGCTCTACGATTGGATGTAAGGAGCGGTTGTGCGAGCATATACACTAATCCAATGTCTGACCAACTAGACGATTGGCGGTGGAATTGGATGGGAAATGAATGCTGTGTACTCAGCTTCAGTCGTCTCTTTTATTGTAATATCTATTGGTCCCTGCATTCTAGGTCTATTCATTGTTTCTTTCATCTCTTTAATGTCTCGCATGCACAGGCCGTCATTCTGGATTATCAGACTGGACCGAAACACAGACACGGTCAAACAAGCAAAGAAATGAATTTATCCAAGAAAACATAAATAGATATAAAGGAAGATTTCCAGCTATTGTGCACTGAGGTTACTGGGTGTAGCTGGGATGTGCGTCACGTGCTGGCCAAATCTAACTAAAGCAACATGACAGATAAGAACAAGATGTGCCGTCACATGAGCCTGGGTTGGAGGAAGGCTGCCTTCCTTGGACGGATGGAAAGGTTGTTATTTTTGTTTGTCATCTTAGTCATTGCAAAGCTATTTATTTACTCCTAAAGGAAACAACAACAACATTGTTGTGGGTCTGGGATTCCCCATGAGCTGTTTAAGTGGCGTCATTTAAATTAATGAAATTAAATGTGTCCTGCTCCATTATGTCAGATAAGAACAGATGAAATTCAGTCCCTTCTGTACTTCTCCAATTAAAAGGTCTTTCGATCCATTGACCATCAATACAAAAGAACCCCCAACAGAGCCTTAATATTATATCCCTGTACAGGATTTCCCTAGAATACCTTTATACTTCTAACCTCGTTTTGTTCACACTCTGCACCTGCACCCTTGACTCTTACATGGACCATCGCCTCTATTCCCTGATCTTCATTGCCTTCAGAACTTCTCCTGTGCTACTCCTCATCACTGGAACTCTCTTCCTTTCCCTATCAGACTCTCCACCACTGTTCAAAGCTTCACATGTGCTCTCAAGGTGAAAGCTTATCAACCTTTTGCATAACCAACAGCTGACACTTCCTTTTCCATGGTCTCGCTCTCCGTGTCTCCCTCTGTGTCCTGCTGTAGTGTAAGCTCTCTGGAGCTGGGTTCTCTGCCTTAGGCCCTCCTCTTTCCTTGCCTTTTTCATCATGTCCTCTCTTTGGGCCGGATCCAGAACTAATAACGATAGGAGATGTACATACACTATGTACGCAAGTCTCCTATCAGTCTGTACTGACTACTCATCCGTCCAATGCAATGGAAGTGCATGAGATACACATGGTGGGTGGATCTGGGATGGTAATCGTTCGGTAAGGGCAAAGGTATGTTGCCACCTTTGTCGTAATGAACTCAACCGTGTATAACTAGGAGATTATAATTAGTATATGATAATCAAGTACATAAACTCTATCACAATATCAGTCCATCAGGGGATAAGAAAAATTGTTTCCAATTAAGGAGAACATAAACATGTAATCAGGATGTTATAACATAATCATTGCTATAAAAAAAGCAAAAACAAACAACAACAAACTCCTAATACACAACATGCAGACCATTAGTGTATAACCAGCCTACCAACACTGGAAATGTACACACCATTAGATGAACATAAATATACACTAGATCATTTGTAAAACATTCATTTACACTCTATCAGTAAACAAATTACATAGTATAACTAGACCACACAAGAGACCATTAATAGAACACTGATACATGGAAACATAGTATAACTAGACCACACTGGACCATTAATAGAACACTAATACATAGAATAGAACACTGATACATAGAAACATAGTATAACTAGACCACACCGGACCATTAATAGAACACTGATACATAGAAATATAGTATAACTAGACCACACCGAATCATTAATAGAACACTGATACATAGAAACATAGTATAACCAGACCACACCGGACCATTAATAGCACATTGATACATAGAAACACAGTATAATTAAACCACACATGACCATTAATAGAACACTGATACATAGAAACACAGTATAACTAGACCACACCGGACCCTTAATAGAACATTAATACATAGATACATAGTATAACTAGACCACACCGGACCATTAATAGAACACTGATACATAGAAACATAGTATAACTAGATCACACCGGACCTTAATAGAACACTGATACATAGACACATAGTATAACTAGATCACACCGGACCATTAATAGAACACTGAAACATAGACACATAGTATAACTAGACCACACCGGACCATTAATAGAACACTGATACATAGACACATAGTATAACTAGACCACACTGGACCATTAATAGAACACTGATACATAGATACATAGTATAACTAGACCACTGGACCATTAATAGAACACTGATACATAGACACATAGTATAACTAGACCACACCGGATCATTAATAGAACACTGATACATAGAAACACAGTATAACTAGACTACACCGGACCATTAATAGAACACTGATACATAGATACATAGTATAACTAGACCACACCGGACCATTAATAGAACACTGATACATAGAAACATAGTATAACTAGACCACACCGGACCATTAATAGAACACTGATACATAGAAACACAGTATAACTAGACTACACCGGACCATTAATAGAACACTGATACATAGAAACACAGTATAACTAGAGCACACCGGACCATTAATAGAACACTGATACATAGAAACACAGTATAACTAGAGCACACCGGACCATTAATAGAACACTGATACATAGAAACACAGTATAACTAGAGCACACCGGACCATTAATAGAACACTGATACATAGAAACACAGTATAACTAGAGCACACCGGACCATTAATAGAACACTGATACATAGAAACACAGTATAACTAGAGCACACCGGACCATTAATAGAACACTGATACATAGAAACACAGTATAACTAGAGCACACCGGACCATTAATAGAACACTGATACATAGAAACACAGTATAACTAGAGCACACCGGACCATTAATAGAACACTGATACATAGAAACACAGTATAACTAGAGCACACCGGACCATTAATAGAACACTGATACATAGAAACACAGTATAACTAGAGCACACCGGACCATTAATAGAACACTGATACATAGAAACACAGTATAACTAGAGCACACCGGACCATTAATAGAACACTGATACATAGAAACACAGTATAACTAGAGCACACCGGACCATTAATAGAACACTGATACATAGAAACACAGTATAACTAGAGCACACCGGACCATTAATAGAACACTGATACATAGAAACACAGTATAACTAGAGCACACCGGACCATTAATAGAACACTGATACATAGAAACACAGTATAACTAGAGCACACCGGACCATTAATAGAACACTGATACATAGAAACACAGTATAACTAGAGCACACCGGACCATTAATAGAACACTGATACATAGAAACACAGTATAACTAGAGCACACCGGACCATTAATAGAACACTGATACATAGAAACACAGTATAACTAGAGCACACCGGACCATTAATAGAACACTGATACATAGAAACACAGTATAACTAGAGCACACCGGACCATTAATAGAACACTGATACATAGAAACACAGTATAACTAGAGCACACCGGACCATTAATAGAACACTGATACATAGAAACACAGTATAACTAGAGCACACCGGACCATTAATAGAACACTGATACATAGAAACACAGTATAACTAGAGCACACCGGACCATTAATAGAACACTGATACATAGAAACACAGTATAACTAGAGCACACCGGACCATTAATAGAACACTGATACATAGAAACACAGTATAACTAGAGCACACCGGACCATTAATAGAACACTGATACATAGAAACACAGTATAACTAGAGCACACCGGACCATTAATAGAACACTGATACATAGAAACACAGTATAACTAGAGCACACCGGACCATTAATAGAACACTGATACATAGAAACACAGTATAACTAGAGCACACCGGACCATTAATAGAACACTGATACATAGAAACACAGTATAACTAGAGCACACCGGACCATTAATAGAACACTGATACATAGAAACACAGTATAACTAGAGCACACCGGACCATTAATAGAACACTGATACATAGAAACACAGTATAACTAGAGCACACCGGACCATTAATAGAACACTGATACATAGAAACACAGTATAACTAGAGCACACCGGACCATTAATAGAACACTGATACATAGAAACACAGTATAACTAGAGCACACCGGACCATTAATAGAACACTGATACATAGAAACACAGTATAACTAGAGCACACCGGACCATTAATAGAACACTGATACATAGAAACACAGTATAACTAGAGCACACCGGACCATTAATAGAACACTGATACATAGAAACACAGTATAACTAGAGCACACCGGACCATTAATAGAACACTGATACATAGAAACACAGTATAACTAGAGCACACCGGACCATTAATAGAACACTGATACATAGAAACACAGTATAACTAGAGCACACCGGACCATTAATAGAACACTGATACATAGAAACACAGTATAACTCAGCAATATGCTGCCATTTCTTACTAGTCTTTAAAGACCAAACCGAGGCAATCTATGTACCTAACTGGTATGTAGATTGTGTAAATGACTTACCATGCAGTACTATGCAGTACTAGTAAGTTATTTCCTAAATATACGCCCCTAAGAAGCAGAAACTTCTAAAGTGTAAATACGACCCAATGACTTGTTTCTTTAACTGGTAGATCGTTAGAACATTTCCATACCTTGGGAAAGCATTAAAACCTATCATTGCTCAGATCATGATATTAGCTCATCATTAAACCTTGCTTGGCATTCTTAGTTATAATTACAAAATACCTCTAGATAAGATCATTAAAACTTCTTATAAGAAAATATAATTGTCACAACCTCAGTAGACCATCATTAGATTTATCTGCAACTGGTAAATCAATAGAACACCTGCTTGTACGCTTTCTAATTCAGTAGGTAATGATTATATCTACGTCATCTGTAGATCATTAAGATGCATCTATGGTCTTGTATCATGGGGCCTGATCCAGACCTACACTGTTGTGCGTAGCATATTATCGCCGAACGTACCACCGATGCACGGCAATAGGCGCTCCCCTTGCTCGTACCTAGTTTAGCTTCCATACGCTCGGCAAACCCTACCCTAACTTTTGTGTTAGTTTCCGCGGCCGTCCGTATGTTCATTGCGTATTAACGACGCTTAGCGCGCCCATACTGTACAATTTAAATGGCTTCCCCCCGCCCACATTCCTTAACTCCAGCGTCCGTACTAAATTCGTACTTTAAACATGCCCCGTCGTCTGAAAATACACAAACAATACGGACGCCGGAATCGCCGCTATGAAAAGGTCTTTGGTACGACCGGAAGTTGTCACTATGCACATGCGCAGTGCGTTTTTTCTGCCGTTTTTACGCTTACGATCAGCGTTAGCTCGCATGCGAGCAGAGGTCTGGATCAGGCCCATGATCACAAATGATATATGTCATAAGTAGAACATCACAATAACATGTCAGTAGATTATCATTACTTTTCTAGGTCATCAGTGGATCATTCCAATGTCTACAACTTCCTTCCTCGCCTGGCCATATTCCACCACAATATTTCATGTTTGGAAACTTCCTGGTTTCCATGAACTCTTCTGCTAAATATTTGTAACGTCATCAACTGGATAAGGTCAATCTTCTGTAGATCTTACAAAATGATCTACAGATTGTTGAAAATGGAGTAGACTCAAGTAAATAGTGGCCATAAAACGGAATGGTGGCATTTGTTCCTAAAACAAAAATATTTGGAAAACCAATACTTTTTTTTTGTTGTTGCTGTCAGATTAATGGTCGTCCATACCTGTTGTCACCTCCTCTGTTAATGGGCGAGATAGCTTCCCTGCCCGTACTCCATATACAGACACAGAGTATCTGGTGTTCTGATCCAGGTTCTGTAATGTCACCTCTCGTTGATTTCCAGGAACAGAAATCTCTTTTGGTCCTGTGCTGTCAGTCACGTCCTCATAACGGATCAAAAAGGATTCAAAGACTCCGGTCCTGGCTTTCCACGCCAATGTAACGCTGTCACTTGTGACATCTCGCACTTGCAGGCCTCCTAATGGAGGCATTGGTCCAGGTTTTCTAGTAGCTGGAAGAATGAAGGGACATCATTAGAATACAGCATGAATCAAGCCCATAACATAAAGGAATAAGTTAAAGGACTCTTTACGGAGATATATCCTTGGTGTCATAAAACTCATACTTCCCAAGGTATCATTGCGGGTGAAACGCGTCGCTGCTTATACACTTTTATCAGCCTTAACTGAACAGACCTTTAATGAGCTATTTACAACATTCTTTAACAGTCCTGTGCCTGTCTTTGAAATAGTGTCTGTACTCCTGTAATAGAGGTGGCCACCTATCCATGGACTAAACCTAGGACTGCACTATAAGATAGACCAGAATGCCATCTCTGCTATCGGCTTTGCTGCTGTCCACTGTTGTGGGTAAGTGCGCTAGTAGTCCTCTCCATTCACATTGTTGGGACAGTTTACTAGTTTCTTTTGACGGTCCTCGTTCTCTGTTTGGACAACACTTCAGGTCAGTACTGTGCTACACAGGACTGCCAATATAAGGATTTCATACTATTAAAATTAGTGCCATAACCAGTGGTTTTTTCTCTGTACAGCTCCCCAGGCACTGAATAGCCTCAAAGCCTTTTACCTATGTCACACAGGTGCAACCTCATAAGCGGTCTAACCTAGGCTGAAGACTCTGAAGACCCAAGAGGTGGGCTAGGTGGATTGAGCCCTTCCTCTCTCCTATTCACAACCCCAGGAACCCTTATTATATTATAATGCTGTATAAAGTAATCTTGTATTGTATACACATCTAACTTCCCAACTTTCTTCTTCTATTGACTTGTGGACAAAGAGTCACAAAGAAGTAAATAATCAATTGAATGAATGATGTCATTAATGGCACTGCCCAATTAGCTAAGTGGTTGGCACGATGCAGAAAGGTGGCAGACTCTGCTGGGAGTCTGAGAGAGACTGAGAGTGAGAGACTGTTTAATAACAGAGTGTGCAGCTCATATAATTGGTGATCATGTGGAAGAGAAATTATGGCTGATGTGAGAATAATATCAGGGGACAATGACCAGGGATAAAGGAGTCTGATGAAAGAAATTCAGACGACAGTGAGAGAGGGTTGTATGGTGGAGACTTGGAGGAGAGGGATTTTGAGGACGATGTTGAACGTACCTGGTGTCTTGCTTGTACTGACGTACACTGGGCTTGTGGTTGTCATAATCTGCTGTGCAGTGGGAGGAGCAGTGGTGGGTAACGGAGCTGTCATAGGGAGAAAATTAATTCAATTTTTTTTGTGCATTATTTATTAAAAAAAAACATGAATTAAAAATGATTATTCCGTCTTGGTTATCTTTTCTATTCTTAGTCCATTGCATGCTATCACTTCACCCTCCCCCACCCCAGGACTATTCATTATATCACATAATTATTCTCCTATAGATTCCATGCTTAACCATGAAATGTTACATGCAGAACAAGTGCACGATGACATGCTACAAAGCAGTGGCATACTGTATATTGCTATATACGTGTGAGTATATGCAAATTTCTAATGCACACACACATAGCAACATAGTAGTATAGTTTATATAATTATACATATAGACCATATATGTATACTAGACATAAACTTTATAGAGTGCACTTATATATATACTGAAGAACATACATATATAAGAGTAATGACAGAGGGACACAGAGAGGATACAATACAGTTCTGTCATTAACATATATATATATCATACAACACATTCAACCATCCACCATGCATGTTACAAATATACACGTATGCTTGGGCAGATACGGTGATCTAAAACAATCAAGCACGTATGTATATCCGTCGGTTAGCACACATCTACACGCAGGCCTCACGTATGCATCATTCTTTTACAATATGATATATATACATTTGTGCGTTCACATTGCCTGAAGGGTAAAGGCGTTATCAGCAGGTCAGACGTGGTGTCATTTGGCCATACGGTGAGCACACAACGAGCGGCAGAAGGAGAGAGAAGCCTGCGAGGTAAAACTGTGGTGTTATTAATCCATGAGTGATTGAGGAGAAATAGTAGGACAAGACAAGAGAGGTGGAGAGGGTAGGTAGAGGGAATGGTAATAGTGGTTGAGTTTGAGTCGTGGAAATTTAGACTTTTTCCAATGGAAGGGATAGAGAAGAAATATTTAGCAACGGTAGTGGTGGCCTGCACACCATGGAGATGTCTATCTCCTAGCTCAGGCATCGGCAACTTGTAGCCCTTGAGATGTTGTAAGGGCTTGGTTGAAGTTGTAGTTTCACAACACCTGGAATCAGGGGCTGATTGGCCATAGGATTTACAGGGGACTTTCCCGGTAGGCCGGTAGTCTCTGGAGGCCAACGAGCAGCACCTTTTTTATTTGAAGCAAACTAGCTTTAGACATAGTCATTACTATTAATTATACCACTGCTATCTTGCAGGTGGATAGGAACAAGATAGTTGGTAGTGGCATCTATTTTGTAGGCTGCCCAACATTTTTAAGAATATTGCCCATTGATCCTAACTCTTATGAATATGGGTTCAACCCAAAATAGTTTCTTCCGTTGCGAGGTAATGAGCACAAAAGCCATCCAATATAGCTTTGGGGAAAGGCAGATGGAGTTTAATTACAAATTTCCATTTCTAAATGGAAAAGATTAATAACCAAAGTTGGAACGCAAACAGACAGATGGATGGAGAGTAGACAGCAGTGGGATTTAAAGAGGAAAATATAATTGTAGACTTCAAAAATAGAGACAAAGTGATAGAAAACAACACAAAATACTAGAGAGGTGGAAAAAATAAATAATTAAAAAAAGAGAGATGAGGAATAGAAGATTACAGGTTCCAATGTTAAGCAATCCTACAAGGGGGAGAAGACATAGCAACATAATTATTCCATCTTCCCTTGCTAGAACCCATACTTAACCATACCCAAATATGCATAAAAACGATGTTTTAAGGGAAGTAAAAAGCTAATGAACTAGCGGACAATTAATAAAACCTTAAATTAACCCTATTTCCCCATAATTTTTCTTATTTAGCTTGCCCAGTACCTGTGTCAGTGATTAATGAGTAGGACTTGGATGAACGACCCCTCTGCATCCCATGGAGATCAAGTCTGTAGGTTGTCCCTGGGGCTAAATCCCTGATTTCCACCTGCCTGACTCCTCTTTCCACCTCTATTTGGCTTGGAGAGGCACCAGCAGTTGGTGGCCATGGACTATATCGGATTAATACCTTGTCCCATAGAAACCCCAGACCTTCTAACGATACCACAAGACTAGTTGGATTTTTCTTTTGAATGCTAGGTCTTCCATGAACCCCAGTACTTGGTACTTTCCGTGTAATAGGGCTTTTCGTGGGGTCCATTTTATGTTTTTCTTCACCGGACCCTGGAATTTGATTGATCACTGAAGACTTTTCTTTGCTTTTGTGAATAATATGTCTTGATTCTTCTGTAACAATCTCTTTGTTTTTCTCATGTAATAAGTCTTTGTGTACTCTCTCTTCCTGTCTCTCCGTCTTTCTAGGGTAGGTTGTCTCTCTTCTGGGGATTGCAGAACCTTCTTCCACTCTCTCTTCTGTTAATTCGCCCTCATAGTTTGGAGGTCTTTTTTTAATGTTTTCTGAGCTAAACTCTGAAGACTCAACTGTGCTATGCTCTAATTTGTTTTCCTTATTGGCACCTCGTATGTGATCAAATTCCTGCATCCCACTGTGGGTAACAGAGCTAGTTATGACCTTCTCTCTGGGTTGTTTATTAAACCTTTCCAAAATGCTTAACTGTGTAGGCATCTCATATACCTTGTCAGAGGACCCAGGTAACCTTGTTTCCACCTCTGTGTCCAAAACTGACTTTTCTACCTTGGAAATTTCAGTTATTTGTACTGCTTTGTCATTCTCCTTCTGATCTATTTTACTTTTTGGTAAAGTGCCCTTTTTATTAGCTGGTAGCCCTTTCTGTGACCCTTTGCTTGTATCTACTAGTTCCACTTTTGTAACCCATTTTTCTTGGTCTTTTGAGATTGGTGGTTTATCTACGACATCCAAATTTTTATCTACAATTTCCGAGGAAGAACTATGTTTATCCATCGTCAATGTTGATGGTGTATTTATTTCTCCCATGGCTTCCACCCTTCCAAGAGTTACATGTGGAGCAATGGATATGGATCTTGTGGAGTCTGGTTTTCCTGTATTGCCTTGCAGCCGTGAGGACCCTATAGGTTCTGAGTTTTCTGTGGCACTTGGAGTTTTTTGAGGAAGTCGGTCATAAACCATTCCAGTGAAGCTATGTGGCTTCCATTTCACTATATAAAGATATATTGCCCTGGCCACAGATTCCACTGTTTGATTGACCTTCAGTGGGTAAGAAGTAGCTCGTAGATAGCTCTCTAAACGCTGAATAAATGTTCCATTATATATAGAGAGCTTTTCAGGAAGGTTCTCAATGACAGTTCTCATGCTGGTTATCCGTGACCTTGTTTGGTTTTTAGGTCTTGTTACAGGTTCTGTCAAGCCCTCATGGCTTTCCACCACATTTGTCACATTCTGAAATCCCATTTCCTCCTCTCTCTCTTTATCTTTTCTTCTAGTAGTGGTTATAACCCTATTTATCTTGACTAACGTTTTGTGCTTCCTGGATTTTGTAGGGTCTTCTGGATCATCTGTCACGATTTCCTCACTTTTAGCTCCAGTTTCATATTTACTTTCCTTTAAAGTATCCGGGGGCAGTTTATTTTTGGAACTATCCAGATCCCCACGTCCAGGCAGTACATGGGGATAGTGTTCACCTTGGGATACCCCGTCTGGATTAATAATGCTTTGTTCTCCATCATTACCAGATTTTGATTTCACTTTTGAGGACTCAAACTCAAGCAGCTTCTTAGCTACACTGGAAGTATCTGGCAATCTACCACTGCCTGGACCAACATTTTTAGGGTGGATGTTAGTGGTTTCATGGGCACCTATTGGGTTAAGTGACACATACTCTTCTCCTCCATGGAAATTGATGGAACTTTCTTTAGTATAGGGTTCAAAATGGGTAATGTTCTTTGTGAATATCCACCTCTCTGTTTTGGTACTAGGTAAATTGTCTCTCCTATCAACTGGCCTCAATTTTTCCAAATCACCCTCTAACTCCACACTACCAACCCCAAATGTGTCATGGCTAAGTGTTGGTTTTTGTGATGGATTTTCGGAAACATCAGTTTCATGGTAAATGTCCACCACACTTCCATCTTTGCGGTGACGGGTTTCATATATTGTCGTGATGATTGTTTTTATGGTTTTTTGTGTGTGATGGACACCAGTCCTCTTTGGATCCTCTGTAATTATCTCTTTAATTTCTTTAGTCAGAAGACTTCCGTCTTCCCCTCCATGAGAGTCTTCTTTTTTAGGTGATGTGGGGCGAAATCTTGTTTCCAGGATTGAAGATTCTACATTCTCTGCGGTTTCCACAGTGTGAGAAGTCACCACTGGTGCACCGGCTATGTGTTTGTCATCAACAGTTGGACGTTTTCGTTCCTCTCCAGCTAATAAAGCACCAAATTAAGAAGGTTAGCGTTACCCTACTAGTTTTCATAGCTAGAGCGAAACTATATAAGTGAAATTCAGTCATTAAAAGAGTTCTGCAAAGTCAAAATTATGGTAACAGTGTTTTCACCATGCAGCAGGAAATAAAGAAATAAAATAAATTTTGCTAAAAATGTGCTTTAATAATAAGATGTTTATGACATGATGATCTTAATAAAAGTGTCATAGGGAGAAAAAAACTGAAGTTGCATCTAATCAAAAGTTTTAGGGATGCTCTGAAATGAAAAATGATCAACTACTAAAACAATTCCAAATTATCAATAAAAATTGTGCAATTGTTTTCAGTGGGCACCTAGATCATGCTAAATAGGCATTGGAAATATATTTAGCTTTATTTCATTAATTTCAAGTACAACGGAGCCCAGTTACAACTTTCCCATCTAAGATTGGTCTTTAACAACATAGTTGGGAAGCTAGATTGTAGTCCATTAATAAACCATTAAAACTTTGTTTACTTACTATTTAACAGCTGCTGGCTTCCTGCAGAGTATAGACAGTGGAGCTGACATCACTCATTCAATTCACAGTATAAGTCATACACTCTCTCTGTAGGACATTAAATGGGTGATGTTAGCTCCATTGTGTGATCTCTGCTGAAAGCCAGTAGCTGCTAAATGGTAAGTAAGCAACGTTTTAATGATTTTTAAAGCCCTGTTCAACTTTTCCCAGCAGGTGGGCTCACCATGTATGGCTGACTTTTCCCTGTTTTTGGGAAAGGTTTAACTGGACACAACTGTATTTGTTTATTGTGTATGTGGTCATTTATATTTAGTAAGCACATTGGACCTGATCCAGACTTGAGGGTAAATTCTGTACCGCAGCGTATATAAGTTCTGCACATATGCACTCCCCCCCACAGACTGCGCTTTGCTGACTTATGTGTCCATAACCTTGACTTAACCTCTCTGGTCATACGGAATGCCTACTGTACAATTTAAATGCCTCCTCCCCACTCACAATGTGTATAATCGATCGTACGGCGTGCTGTCACGCACTAACGTACAGAATGCTGTATGGAGACCAGTTTTGTACGTTCAGACTTCCAATGCATAACATCTGGTGTGCACATGCGCAATATAAGTCATTACTGATGTCATTATTAACTCTGGATCCAGAGCATTATTTTATAGTATGGCAGCATTCTTTCAGGTTTTTCTATTTGAATACTCCCTATAGATTCAAATGATTAACTTATAGGTAATTAAGCCAATAAAACAGAATAGTGAAATTGTTGTCATACCAACCAAACCTTTTGCTGATTGTACTTGATAAAACATAAAATCTGATTGGATGATATAGGCAACAATTCCACATTTACTTATGTACATATGTGTATCGCTAAAGAGGTAAATAGAGGAAAAGGGGAGGTGTTTCCCTTAGCAACCAATCAGAATCTAGTAATTGTAGCTAGTACATTCTAGAAGATAACAGCTAGTATCTGATTGGATGATATAGGCAACATCTTAACTTTTCCTATTGAGAAGCCCTTTTAAACATACTCCTTAATTCTTTATCCGTAGGGCAATGTTGACCTGTCATTGTTTTTTTTATTTTTTTTTAAATACACAAACTTAATGTAAACAAAAACATAACACACACAATATAGGTGGCTGCATGAGGTAGACACCTGACACTATAGTCCAGTCCTGGCCAACCTGTGGCTTTCCAGTTGTTCTGAAACTACAACCCCCAGCATGCTTGGTCAGGTTTCAGCTATGGCTATGTATTAATAACACTCTGGGACTTGAAGTTTTACACCTTATGGAGAGTCATAGATTGGCCAGGCCTACTATAGGCCAATTCCTATGCTTTGAATAATGAACATATTCACACTGATGAAGTTATGAGAGCTCTCGTTATAGAGTTCCTGGGTCTGTGATACTGAAATCCTGCAAATAGAAATTGTGCTGAAAAAAAATCAAATATTAGTCTTGTCCGAAACATCCTGCAAGATCCTCGATTGTCTGCAACTGGAAACAGAAAGAGGTCATACGATGAAATATTCCGCTCCTCCCAGGTCACATCAATAGACACAGGTCTATTCTGTCTTGGAGCCCACCCTCATCTATTAGTCACCCGCCAGCCATCCACTTCCACCCGCTGTCACGCTCCAATCACCCTCTCATTTCTTCATTTCACGCACGCAATAACACTGGCCCCAGTCCAGATCTTGTGTAATAGTGGGAGTGGTTTGTTTAATTCAATGGCGCTCACAGCGGGTCCCCTGGATGGCAGAACATAGCATACGGACACAAAGCAGCCCAGTGTAATGCAGCCTGTGACCTAATACCTTGCACTAGTGCACTGCTGTAACACCAGCCCTGGCGACAGAGGGACAGCCATGATGGGCCCCAAGGTTCGGAGGGACCTCAGAAATCCCAAATACTGAGGCCCCAAGATTTCTGTTGCGGGCTTGGGTACAATGTAGAATGAGCTGTTAAAAATGTTATGAATAGTGT
Organism: Limnodynastes dumerilii; assembly: GCA_011038615.1. Taxonomy (NCBI): domain Eukaryota; kingdom Metazoa; phylum Chordata; class Amphibia; order Anura; family Limnodynastidae; genus Limnodynastes; species Limnodynastes dumerilii. Next base: position 420,326 of record WWET01000927.1, read on the forward strand.
GAGAGTTACAGTGGACACCGGGATCGCACTAAATTCTATATACAATATAAAGTTTTTCTTTAAAATGAAATTAAATTCTTTTAATTTGATTTCTATTATTATTTTTCTGTTGCGGGCTTGGGTACAATGTAGAATGAGCTGTTAAAAATGTTATGAATAGTGTGATAGTTACAGTGGACACTGGGATCGCACTAAATTCTAACAATATAAAGTTTTTCTTTAAAATTAAATAAAATTATTTTAATTTGATTTGTATTATTTATTGATATATTACTGTATGCGATTATATCACTATAAAAGTGCGTTGACGCATTACCAATACACGTGCTCGGAAATAGGACCTGGAGCGTCAGCCCCTGGACTTCGACATGACCTGTGGGCGGCGCAAATGTATTAACGCACGCTCAGGATTGGGTTCACTCGCTTGACCACGCCCCCTCTCTATACATTCTCTACATGGCTCCACCCATACGTGTCCACGTCACGCCCTTAAGAACGCAAGACACCGAAGTTACGTTTCCGGCCTGAAAGAGACGTGATTGGGTGCGCTTCGGTTCATGCGCAGTAGGAAATCACGTACAAACACGTCACGTCCACTGGCGTACGTTCACCTCTGGATCGGGGCCACTGTTCCCCCTCTCCCCCCCCAAACCCTCTATTTCCTGGTTTCACCTGTGGTTCCAGATGTCTCGGCGTCTTGACTCAGTTCTTGTCCCTTCTCTGCTCTCAGAAGGATTCTGTATTCTGTGGCTTCTTCCAGGCCCGTTACCCTGATCCTGTCCCCCTTCCCGGGCACCCTCAGCTTCCTCTCCTTGCCACCGGGGTGAATAACCATCACAATGTATCGATCAGGAAGGGAATTAGGCCTCTCCCATCGCAACAGCAAAGAAGAATAGGTGACTTCTGTGACGCGGAACCCGTGGGGGGTCTCAATCCCTAAAATGAAAAGACACAAACAATTATATCATCTACATATACATCTAAGGCCATCCTAATAATGTGGCCACACTTGCCCATTACACTGTCACAGTTGAAATAAAGGCTGGAACCCATCTGAAAAAATACATAGGGATCAGTGTGAGATGCCCTATAATATCGGTTGAACATTTAATTTATAGAAACATAGAATTTGGCGGCAGATATGAACCATGGTTGCCGACTTTTGACAGCTTCCCTCCGGGAGATCCCGGAGAGAAACTAGCGACGCATGCAGGGGGCGGGGCTTAATGACGTGGGTTATGCAAATCGCGTCATTAGGCTCCACCCCCCGGCCCGGTTTTACTTGAAATAGGGGTCGGGACGGGGCTTGATGGATTTCGGGAGTCTCACGGACATTCCGGGAGAGTCGGCAACCCTGATATGAACCACTTGGTCTAGTCTGCCTGTTCCACCTTTCCTAAAACTTTCCCTGAACCCACCACCCTCCAGTTATTATACAGAGAACACCTGTCACTCATGTCAGTCCCTGCACCCCCCTGGAGCTGCACTCCAAATTCCACATGTAGGACTGCATTCAGAGATCCGTGTCCAGATCGAGCCGCAAATACACGCACGGTCGGTTCAGCCAAACCCCCTCACACCCATGACACTCCCCTTTCTCAGCCGTGCTCTCAGAGACCTGTAACTTCCGTGTGCAGTCCCGTGCGTATATGTGCTCCATCCGTGCGTATCTTGATCATCGCGCCCACTTGCATTTAAATGCCTTCCCCCGCCCATTTTTATTTAAATTCTCCTGTGCGTATTTTTACTTTGCAGATCGGGTGGTTTTAGTGAAACCACGGGCCTCAAGTCACTTGCAGGAGATTTGCTGGCTCTCCCGGGATACCGGGAGTACTGCCCGGATTTCGGGAGTCTCCCAGACATTCCGGGAGAGTCGGCAACCCTGATATGAACCACTTGGTCCGCCTTGGTCTAGTCTGCCTGTTCCACCCTTCCTAAAACTTTCCCTGAACCCACCACCCTCCAGTTATTATACAGAGAACACCTGTCACACATATCAGTCCCTGCACCCCCCTGGAGCTGCACTCCAAATTCCACATGCAGGACCGTATTTAGAGATCCGTGTCCAGATCAGGCCGCAAATACACGCATGGTCGGTGCAGGCCAAACCCCCTCACACCCATGACACTCCCCTCTCCCGGCCGTGCTCTCAGAGACCTGTAACTTCCGCGTGCAGTCCCGTGCGTATATGTGCTCCATCCGTGCGTATCTTGATCATCGCGCCCACTTGCATTTAAATGCCTTCCCCCGCCCATTTTTATTTAAATTCTCCTGTGCGTATTTTTACGTTGCAGATCCGGACGTATTTACCCACGTGCGATTCACAAGTCCATCCGTGAGGCACTTCCGCGTGTATAGTCTACGGTAACTTCGTAAATAAAGTTACTACGCATGCGCAGTTTAAACGTACCTAAATATACGCACGGAACAGGCCGTGGAAACGGATCTCTGAATACGGCCCGCACACACTAGTGTTAACTTTATCTGCAGCCAATTAACCTACTAGTATGTTTTTGGACTGTGGGAGAAAACTGGAGCACCTGGAGAAAACCCACATGGACACAGGGAGAACATACAAACTCCACACAGATAGGGCCTCGTTCAGGGATCGAACTCATGAACCGATTCTTTTAGCAATTTGCAAACGCTGATTCACTCATTTTTATTAAAACGGTGTCTTTTATCTCTGATCAATCTCATCCTTTGCTGGTACAGACACATACATTACCCAGAGGAGTGAACTAAACATCTGATAACATCACTGACTGACAACAGCGGGTCTAGTATGGGAATGCTTAACGATGAAGGACATATTCTGATCAATCCACGGGACACAGGAAGAATCCAGCAGTAACAATGCTAACACTCACTTCATGTTCACTGGATTTTCCACCTTTACAGTGCCATGGGAATCCTGGACAATATCACGTTATCTAATATCTTACAATGTAACTGTGTGTGTGTGTATATATGATCCAGCCATGGGAATCCTGACAATATCACGTTATCTTTCATCTTACAATGTAACTGTGTGTGTGTATATATGATCCAGCCACGGGCCATTAGAGTTGGCATCATGGAGGTATCTCTGGGTGTTGGTTTGAATTTATTATTTAATACACCTAATTTTCATCTTATTCTTTGTCTTAAGGAGGCATTTCAATCTTCTGATATTTAATTTCCTTTCACATATATTATCATCAGTAAAATGTGTTATATTTATAAACCACAATCGAACAAAACAATGATTTATTTTCAATTACGACGCAATAACACATTTCATGAATACGTTTGAAACGCAAACCAGGAGACTGCTGTCTGTTCAATCTCTATGTGCAGCCACTTGGCGCTAGTGCCAAATACACTTAGAGAATACAGTTCCCACAAGCTCTATTAATATAAGTTCATCAGGGCGTCCGTCTGGAAGACTCATCATGGTGTTTTTCCAAACATAGGAGCTCTTAAAACCAGGAAACTATAGATGCATGGGCAGTATCTTTACTGGCTCGTACGGATGGCTAATAACAAGCAAATTTTATCATCTCTTTGTTTTGATTGTTTTGATCACAATCTCAGTGGGAAACCACTAACCAAAATGGCCACAGACATTATTAACGCTTATGTGTGAATTTACGCTTGGCAGACACGTAAATTTGCGATTTTGTATTTACTGCGCATACGCACGACGGAAGATACGCTACGTCACGTAACGTAACTCTGAGCATATGGGCCATTCACGTATCTGCTACGTAAATTCATACGTGTGGGCGTGCCAATATTATGTGAGCCAAAAGTACGCCTAAATTACGCAATGTAGGCGGAGGTTTGCATCTAAAGTGTACAGTATGGGCGTGCTTAGCTGCGTAAGTCCAGGTTGCCTATAAGTACGTGTGCGGCCGTGAGCGGTTACGCTCTCAAAAATTAAGGTAGGGTTTGAAAAGCGGAAATCGGTCAAAGTACGTACATTCAAGGGGTGTGTCTGGGGGAGTGCTTAGAAGGCACGCACGCGTAAATACGCTAAGCTAGTAAACGGATTGCAAGCGGAGTTATGGATCTACCCCATTGACTCCTAAGTACTCTTTAATAACAGAATCACGGTGGTCACATGACATGGCCCTTTAGGAAATCGGATTCACACTTAGGATTTTGCAGCTTTTCCCGTGTATAGTTTTAGGTGCGGTTGTGTAGTAACTTTTTTACGCAAGCTACGTAGGATTTAGGCATGGAAATCCATTCCGCACTTACTTTACATCCGCGCTTAGTGAGACACGTCTGAAGGGGCGGCCAGACCTCCGTACGTGGGAAGTTAAGTGACAGTGGGTGGGGGGAGGCATTTAAATGGCCTAATATGGGTGTGGTTAGGAAAGTGCACACAGACCTCAGCAACATAAGCACCAATATACGCACGTAGGGTTAAGATTGCCCTCTGGTGGCGCAAGTCAGCTTAAGTCCGTAAATTCGAGGAGAGTGTCATGGGTGTTGCCTTACCACTTAGCTTAGTTTAATTGTAAGTGTGATACGGTCCTTGCTCTATAATTACATCTCTCCAAGGCCTCCAGGATGAATGAGGCTGTAACACTGGTCCAGTATGGGTATTATTTCCCTGGTGTATATACAGCAATGGAATAACCAGGGTTGATGGAGCCCGGAGCAAGTGAAAAAATGCCCCCCACCACTCACCCGATTATACCGGTTTAAAAAAATAACAAAAAATATAATGATGGCGTCCATCTGTCCATCAGTGCCCAGGGCACATGCCCTATGAAACGCACCCTAGTCACGTCTCTGATCTAGAGGGTATTTTACCAATCTATCCATAAAGGCAGAACTCATCAACCGGGGAGCCGAAGGTCATCTACCTCTAAGGAAGAGGGGGGGGGAGTACCTGTACCTGGGACCTAAAGCAGCTATTTATAGGGCCAGATTTACTAAGCTACGGGTTTGGAAAAGTGGAGGTGTTGCCCATTGCAGCCAATCAGATTCTAGCTCTCACTTTCTTTTTACATACTAGAGAATGTCAGCTAGAATCTGATTGGTTGATATGTGCAATATCTCCACTTTTCCAAACCCACAGCTTAGTAAATCCGGCCCATGTCTTAGAAAACGTTACTTGATATTGATTCATAAAAGGAAATATGTCCCTTCTGCATGGTCACACCATTGGGAGAGTAAGAATGTATTCTGTGTCCTGCCAGCTATAAATTCCTTTTTATCTTTCATTTTATTCTTTCTGTGAAGGGAATCTGGGAAACTGATCCTATATGGGATGGATCCAGTGTTTCCACCAATAAAGCTTTAACAGTGGAACACAGCCTGCTACCAGCTAGCCTGCCAATGGCCGATGCAGCAGGTGGCAGCCTCATGGTTGGCAGGATTCCCCAGCACGCTGTGCCATCGTCATTGGTTCTCTGGTGTACATATTTACATATTTTTGGCTGTCTTAAGGCACAGACACTCACTTGTTGTAGCCACTATAGAGGTTTCAGGAGCCAGCGTTGAGCCCTTGCGGGGTTGGAGGGTGACGAGATATTCCTCTCCTGGAGCCAGACCGGTCTGGTGGAATGTGGTTAGAGAGCCATCGATGGTGTTGCTTATAACTCCATTTTCTTTCTGTACAGTAGTTGTAGAACATCATACATCAGGATATCATATATAGTATATAGGAAGGAAGAGACTCTCTCTCTCTCTGTCTCTCTCTCTCTCTCTCTCTTCCCCTTCTCTCTCTCTCTCTCTCTCTCTTCCCCTTCTCTCGGACCGGTCTGATGTGGTTAGAGAGCCATCGATGGTGTTGCTTATAACTCCATTTTCTTTCTGTACAGTAGTTGTAGAACATCATACATCAGGATATCATATATATAGATAATATGTCATATCATATC
>WWET01000927.1:428566-440768 GCA_011038615.1 Limnodynastes dumerilii
ATATATATATATAAAAAAAATTGGTGTTTCCTAGGTTTTAACTCTCTAGTCCCTAATCTACGACAGGCGATGATTATAGTCATTCTATTGGGTTACTTTATCTTTTAATGTCATGGTACAGGTCATGTTATAGCGAGGGGTGAGAGGATTGGTTGTGAGTTTCATATGATCAGCTGACCCTCATACATCTTCTGCAGAAGGATATACTATGATTCCTTTAGTCCAGTGTTTGCCAAACCTGGTCCACAGCGACCACTAACAGTCCATGTTTTCCAGGCCTCCGCACAGAACAAGTGATATAGGGGGCTATTTGCAAAGATCATTTTAAATTTAAAGTAAAAACTGGCCCCATCGCATAAAAATGAAGTGGAGCATATGTACAAAATGCCGGAGCGGAGTTTTACGCTCCGCTCCCCGGCGTAAGACTAACACCAGCTCAGGCTGGCGTTAGGGGTAAGTATTTCAGCGATGTCCTCATAATATAGCTGTTATTAGGGGGAAGAAAAGGGGGTTATGTATGGGGAGACCACCGGAATACATAAGAATAATCACTTAGTAAAAAAAAAATATTATAAAAATGTTTTTTTTTTAATAATTAAATAGTAAAAACTCATCTGTAAGTGACTGCAAGTCCCGGTATGAATACACTGCGCATGTTTCTCATGTCGGGTCTTGAAATTTTCAAAGTCCCGAATGAGCGTTACTGTGCATGTGCAGTACTTCATTCATGACCCGGCAGATCATCATCGCGGAACCTCGCAGGAGGGGTGAGTATTTATAAATACTGTGAATGAAGCTGCCCGGTTCACTGTGAAGATAAGCCAGCCTGATGCAGCTTCATTCACAGTGAACCCCATAATGAGAACCACCTGTGGAACTTTTAAAATGTGTCAGTCAGTAATGAACACACCTGGAAGCAAGGAGCAAGGAGACCTGGAAATGATGCACTGTTAGTGGTGCCTGAGGACCAGGGTTGGTAAACACTGCTCTAGTCTCCTAGTCAGTCTCAATACATAATGTGATGTAGCCTTAGGTTCCCTAACCTTCAACACATCACTTCCAGCAAAAATATCTCCCAATTTAGTGCCTTCAAAAAAGTCATTCACAAGATATTCCCAACCTGCTAGAATGATGATGAGATCAATGCGTGCTATACTGTATATGCACAACATTAATGTCTATTTTGGGTTCTACCTTGACTTTGAAAGAGATGTCGTAGGCATCTGGGGCAGTCTGAGGCTGGTCCCATTCCACCGTGATGGCGGACTCTTCTTGTGATGTCACGCGAAGGCCACTGACCGCCACGACTTCAGAATCTTCTGCAACAAGATGAATGATCCGTTTAAAATAATCATAAGGTCGTGACTCTCTAATTGACTCTCTAATAAATGTGCCAGCATTACTTAATAAACACACGCCCGTCAGAAGACCATGAGGTATGATATAGAAAAACCTCTATTCAACAACACAGCACAAGCTCGAGTTCTTGTTGGCCAAGGTCCTCATCGTCACTCTTCATTTTTGTACCTTTGGACCTACTCCTAAAGACCGTTAGAGCTGCTTTGCGGATGTCAAGTGCTTTTCGGGCACGGCGAATGCGCGTGCCACATGTACCGCAACGGATCTCTGTCCAACGGGGCATTACAAGATGTACGCATGTCTAATGCTCACATGGGGGGCAGGGCTAGGTATGCAGATGAAGATTAGTGGGCGGTGACAGCCACATCTGCACGGATCTACGTTCGGATGAAGAGCTTAAGGCAGTCTTATGAGCTCATAAGTCATCCACAGTCAACATAAATAAAGAATATACAATAATTATTATTTATGTAAAACCTAGCACCTTGGAACTGATATGACTGGATACTTGTAGCTATTAAGGTTAAGTTATGTAAAGTAAATTTATCTTTGGATCTTAAAGATTATGGCCCTGATTCACACTTCAGAACGTACTTAAATATACGCACGGAAAGCCTTTAGGCACGAAGTTCAACCCCGCCCCTCAGGAGATCAGTAAGAAGGGACGCGCCACTACTGAAAAATGTTGGAGGGTAGACTTTGGTGTCATATTAAACCTAGACATCTCTAACGCTTATTAATTCGAAAAAAAATTTAAATTAGGGGCGTATTCAGAGATCCGTTTTTTTATGTATGCAATTATACGCACGGCCAGAGCAAGGAAACACCCACCAACAACCCGACACTCCCCTCTCCCGGACGCGTGTTCAGAGCCCCCAGACCACTCTGTTTTTCCGTGTGCACTTACGTGCGTATATGTAATCCGTCCGAGCGATTCTTTATAACCATTTCAGTGCCTCCTCCCACCCACTTTTATGTAAATTTTCCCGTATGTCTGATTTCCGTGCGTATGTCCCCAAGAGCGATTCACATGTACATCCGTTAGGCACTTATGTGCGTATAGTCAACGTAAACTACGTAAATAAAGTTACTACGCATCCGCAGCTGATCCTAAAAATACGCACGGAACACCCACTAAAAACGGATCTCTGAATACGCCCCTTAACGTGCATCAACCTCTGCGTCATTCCATTGCTCCAGCTAAAGATCCCAATGATTTGGCAGCATTTTTTAATATAAATAATCTGACACTTACCGAGCGCGCAGTCAGGGCCACTGAAGCCCTTCTTACAGACGCAGACGCCATTGTTACACTTCCCTTGCCCATGGCAGTTCTTCGGACACAGTTTGGCTCCGCAGACCGGCCCAGTAAAACCAGTGTTGCAGACACATTTCCCGTTCACGCACTGCCCATTGTTGTTACAGTTTCTGGGACAAGCTTTGGAGCTACAATCAGGCCCGGAATACCCAGCATTACAGATGCAGACTCCATCTTGGCACTTTCCATGGACTAGACAGTTGTCAGGACAAGATCTAGACGCACAGTCCGGCCCGGTAAATCCAGAATCACAGACACACTCTCCGTCCTCACACCTCCCGTGGTTATGGCAGCTCTCTGGGCAGGTGCTAGAGGCACAGTCTGGGCCAGTGTAGCCCGAATCACAGACACAGACACCGTCATCACATTGGCCTCTGTTGTTGCAGTCATTGAGGCAGGTCCTAAGTCCGCAGTCTATAGCTGTGTACCCAGGATCACACTGGCAAATCCCATCTTCACACTGTCCCCTGTTATTGCAGTCATTGAGGCAAGTCCTGGATCCACAAACAGGACCGGTGTAGCCAGGATCACACACACACTTTCCATCGTCACAACGCCCGTGGTCGTTGCAATTATCTGGACACGTTCTGGTTCCACAGTCTAGCCCGTTGTAACCGGCATCACAAATACACTGACCGTCTTCACAACGACCACGGTTACTACAGTCGTTGGGACAGCTTCTAGAGCCACAGTCTACACCGGTATATCCAGATTCACAAACGCAGATGCCGTCTTCACACCGGCCGCGATTATTACAGTCTCTGGGGCACCTTCTGGAGCCACAATCCTGCCCTGTATATCCCTCATAGCAAATACAAACACCTTTATCACAGTGACCATGACTGTGGCAGTCATTGGAACATGTCCTGGTGCCACAGTCCTCACCAGTGAATCCATAATCACAGACACACACTCCGTCTTCACAATGGCCCCGGTCATAGCAGTCGTTGGGGCAGGTTTTGGTTCCACAGTCTAGACCAGTATATCCGGAGTCACAGAAGCATACGCCACCTTCGCAGCGGCCTCGATTGTGACAGCTTTTGGGGCAGGTTCGGATGCCGCAGTCCGCTCCTGTGTAGCCCGGGGAGCAGACACAAGTCCCCCTCACACAACGCCCATGGTTTGTGCACCCCTCTGGGCAAGTCCTGATGCCACACACTGGGCCTGAAAAGCCAACATTGCAGATGCACTTGCCGTTGACGCACTGGCCGCTCCCACTACAGTTCTTTGGGCAAGATCTCGTTCCACAGTCAGGCCCGTAAAATCCCGCATTGCAGATGCACGTCCCGTCTCTGCACTGTCCCCGGTTGTGACATTTGTTGGGGCAGGCTCTTGTCTCGCACTCCACGCCTGTGTATCCGGCATCGCAGACGCATTTTCCATCATCGCATCGGCCCTGTTTGTTGCAGTCATTGGGGCAAGTTCTGATTTCACAGTCCGGGCCGGTAAACCCTGGATCACAGATGCACTCTCCGTCCTCGCATCTGCCCCGTCTCTCGCACTCAGCAGAACAGATCCTGGTTCCGCAGTCCAAGCCAACAAATCCAGGGTCACACACGCACTTGCCTGCAATGCATTGTCCCTGCTCGTTGCAGTCTTCAGGGCAGCCTTTATATCCACAGTCCTCTCCAAAAAATCCAGGGTTGCAAACGCACACCCCATCCTCACATCTCCCATGCTTGCTACAATCGTTAAGGCAACTTCTCGAACCACAGTCTGGACCTGTAAATCCATCGACACAAACACAAACACCATCATCGCAGTAGCCACGGTTTAGACAATTATTGGGGCAACTTCTGGAACCACAATCTACCCCAGAGAATCCCGGGAGGCAAACGCAAATGCCATTTTCACACTTGCCCCTGTTTAGACAGTTCCTGGGGCAGCTTCTAGCGCTACAGTCCTCTCCGCTAAATCCAGGTTCACACACACAAACGCCATCTTGGCAGTGCCCGTGGTTGTGGCAGTCATTGGGACAGGCTTTAGAGCCACACGAAACACCAGAGTATCCCGGAAAGCAGATGCAACGTCCCTTTACGCATCGGCCTTGGTCATGGCAGTCCTCGGGGCAAGTCAGTAGTTGGCATCTGTCTCCCATGTAGCCATCTTTACACTGGCATTGGCCATCCACACAAATGCCTCGAGTGTCACCTCCACACCCTCCAGGGCAGTCATTAAGATCCTGATTACATCCTGGGTTATCTGGGAAAAAAAAACAACAAAAAGTTCTCAATGGAGGAAAAAACGAAATAAAAAAACTAACAGAAAACAACATAAAAACAATGAACTCTGCATCTAAAAAGCTTAAAAATTCAGGCCACGAATAGCCCTCACAATAGCACATAAAAATCACGATGGCCTTTATATAGAAAGGTTCTCTTTTGTTGAAGATTGTTGATAGTTGTGGCTAGTTTATGATGTATAACTTTTTGAATAGGCCCCTATGGTGACATTGCGCAGGATCGCGACTTTCCGTTTTTAATTTTCATGGGTTCTAAACAGATTCCGGGCACTTTTTTGCACTGTGTTTGAGTGTTGTAACCAATTGGAGCAAATTTTCACCCATCCAAACTTAATGGAAATGAGGCTTCCCAGTTGGGTTGGCCAGAGGGGGTTCCTTTTTAACTGCCTTTATATTGAGGTACAAGTGAAGATAGACGTTCGAAGACACTACTTGAGTTGGCTATTGAAAATGGCATAAGAACCATTGGTGCAGGGGATACAATGGCCATGGTATGTGAAGGAGAGCAGGGCCTGAGGTAGCCACCCACAGAGGACACACCAGTCAGAAGCCAATCAGGGGCTTTCTGGTTCTTCATAGACAGCAGCTCTAAGTGCTTAGGGCCGTATTCAGAGAACCGTCCGAAAAAAGTACGCAATTATTCGCACGGACGCAGCAAGGCCACACCCCTGACACTCCCCTCACACAGAAGGGTTTTATGTGACTTACGAGTGTCTGGACTTGCCTTATCTTTCTGTGGGCATTTGCGTGCGTCGAATTGGCCCGTACGTGCGTATCTAACTAACCGTGCCCACACCTCGCCCACACTCCTTCATTAAAATGCTCCCCCCCACGCCCATTTTTATTTAAATACTCACGTGCGTATTTTAACGTGGGATATCTGTGCGTATTTACCCGCGTGCGAATCACATGTCCGTTCGGGAGCCACTTCCGCTCGTATAGTCTATGTGAACTCCGTAAATAAAGTCACTACACATGCGCAGATGAAATGAACCCAAAAATACGCAAGGGCTTCGCCGCGAAAACGGTTTTCTGAGTACAGCCCTTAGCGCTTATAAAGTACTTCTCACAAGCTGATATTTTAGCGCTGTCCTCTGTTGACAGGGGGGCCACAAGAGATGGTGGTATTGGGCAATGAGTGTACTGCGTGCCCACCATACACACTACGCACATGCCAGATAAGGGGAGTGGTGAATCCCCCCCTTCATACTGTCGCCTTTGCTAATGGGAATGGATGTATCTCCTCAGGCCCCAGTTGTCCCTTAAATTATTAGGTCTGGATACTCATCTTTATAGGAACCAATAGGTTCTGATCAACCATATGATGCTACATTATATTCCTTATATCTAATCTGACACTAACCCCATGAATAAATCCTTTCTCCATTCCTTACTTATTAATCAACGTCCAATCAGAAGACACAAAGACCATTTCCCATTCGTACTTTCCCATTTAAGTCATGTGACAAACATTTTAATAAAGAGAGAACTGAACAATATCAGTGAAAATCTGCTTTCCGATAGCGTCAAAACTGTAACTCATCATCATAAAAATGCCTTTTTTAAAATATTTTTTTAGTCTGTTTCAGTACAACATGACACGTGGATATGTAACACAGTCTTTTTGTGTCACTTTGGTTAGTGTAATAGCTATAAAGTTATTACATCCCGCTGTTTGATTTATGTTTATGTGTGTGTCGCTGGCGTGCGTCCACGATCGTTGATGCAGGCAGGAGATTTCATACTTAGACCAAATAATGCTTCCCTTTCAGTTTTTAATCCCTCGCAACTATCAGGATGATAAATGTTATTCGAAATAAAGAATTTAAAAAAAGTATAATACATGTATAAAGTAACAAACTGCTCCAAACTATTTCACATTGGCAAAGCTCTGCAAATATGTTTTTATCTTCTACTCCCCCTGAGATCTGGCCAGTTACACAGAGTATTTCTGCAGTCTGTGAATCTGGATAAACAGCATTTTATGAGTCTGGTGGGAACAGAGTGATTGTAAGCTCTGCGTGCCAGATATGGGCTGAATCTTGTCTTTCCATTTTCCCCCAAAATCTTCAAAGTATCACAACGGCAATTAAAGGGCAAATATTTTAAGGACAAAAGCACCTGGGTCTCAGTGCTCCGTTTTTATTGCAATCCAGAGTAACTGTACACGGCAAATGGCACAAATCTCTGTCCCTGATAACAATCACTGGCACAGTATAAATAGCAAGGGCCAGCTCCAGACTGGAGCGTACAATAGGATCTATCCAGCAATTGTAGAATCCTCACGCTAGTGCAGAGCATCTATGTAATAGATCCCAGAGAGTGTGTTACTGCTTTGTGCAAAAGTACTGAAAATACATAGATAGATAGATAGATAGATAGATAGATAGATAGATAGATAGATAGATAGATAGATCACTCTGATTGGTCATTTGAAGCTGCATATCTGACCCAAGCGTTACACACTGGGATAATGAGCCATAATGAACATAACGAATGTCTCACTTACCGGCATCGCTTTGCACCTTACCGCAGCAAGGCGCGGAGCATTGTCCTTTTATGTCCCGCACTAACTTTTCCAAAATCACCAAACGTTTCAGCAGGGCTTGGACACCTTCTGCGTCTGGACACTGAGCCTTGGTCGTAGAGGCCGGTGCGGAGAGGGTTCCTCCAAACAGGATGACGAAGAGTGACAATGAAATGAAGGTCATTATAAGAGTGAGGGGCAGATAACTGGGTTACCTGTGAAAAGAAATGAGAGGGGCTATAAGATAGAAGATGATGATGATAACGATGAATGATAATGAATGATGATGATGGTGATGATGATGAATGATGATGACGATGAATGACGTGATACAACTAAAGATATCGGAAGTAAGTGGAGCATAAACAATGGGATGGAAAGAGGGAAAAGGGCAAAGAGGGTAAAGGGGACCTGACCTAAGAGTGGAAGATGACATGAGGAAATGTAGGAGGATAATGAGTGAGGATTGGGTAGAATGAAGATATAATGGCAGGATAAAGAATGAAAGAGAAATGAAAGGAAGGTAGGAAGGAATTTGAGGTTTAGTAAAGGAGTAGAGGGATGGATGAAAGGAAGAGATATAACATAGAAAGACAAGGAACAAGATAAAATATAAGATAAGAGTGGAAGGGAAGATGGGAAAGCCTATGAGATATAAGAGCTAGAGGGAATATCAATGGATGAATAAGTGAGATAATGAAAGAGTGAGTATGAGAAAGGTGAGACAAGAGGTGATGGGTGAGGGTAGCTGAGAAAAAAGAGGTCATACAAGGACATGGATTTAGAGGTGGGAAACAAAGAACGTGTAAGTGGTGAGGCAGAGGGTAGATTAGGAAGAGAAGAGGAAGCAGATAATGATTAGATATAATGGGAAGGTTGTCGATGTAAGGAACAGAAGAAAAGGGGAAAGGAATTACGATCTAAGAAGATATTTGAGGGTGATCAAGAGAGTTGGAAGCATAGAGATGAGGGGAAGGAGTCAGGAACATACAGACTTATCTGTAGAAAAGGGAGTGTATGAGATGAGGGGTGGAATTGTTGGGAAAGTAGAGATGAGGACAAAGAGTTGGGCGCATAGAGAATGAGGGGGAAGAGTCAGCAGTGTGGGGATGAGGGGTGTAAAGTGTAGAGTTTACGGCACAGGTGGGAAAATGGGATATATTCTGAAGGTGGAATAAAGAGAGGGGATGGAAAGAGAGGGCAGAAGAGTATAAGATATGGGAGGACAGAGAGGAGGAAAGATGGGTTGGGTAAGACAGTAGAGGGAAGAGAAGAGATGATGCAGGTGGAGAGGGAGGGCGGTAATGTAGGGCGCAGGGTAATAAATAAAAGAGCAGCCAAAAGAATAACGTTACTGGATGAAGATGGATAAGTAGAGACAGGTGAGAGCCAGGGCTCACAGTGACGGGGGGAGGGAGAACGTGAGCGATGATTACAAGCAATTATGATGTTTATACTGTATGAATTCCATATGGTTCTCCATCGCCTGCACAATATCAATACGTATCCTGCAAACAATCTACATGAGCCCCAAGGTCACTAAATCAAGAGCGGCCAGAGAGACAATGAGGGCGGCCTCCCTGCCAGGGACCGTACACAGCAACACACAATGAAAGGGGTAATTAAAACGTCTCTTATATAAATAATAATTATTCCAAGCATAAACATGAGATCTTCCTTCTCTGGAGCAGAGTCCTCGTTATAACAATATGAACTGTTTCTCTTTGCTGTTGTTCCAGATGGGATGAATATTACGGGAACATCATTATGTGTAATCATTCTGCTCTGCTGTTACTGAGCGGAATGAGGGGGTTTTAGGTTTCCTCCCTAACTCTCCTCAGGTGCATTCTGATTCCATTGACATGATGGTGGGATGTATGACTGCAGCCAATCCCCCACACAGACCTCACGGGATCTAATCCCAGAAGCGGCGAGTCGCATTAGCATGTGCGCAAATGTAGTAATATCGGGCCAGATCCAGCATTAAGAATGATGGTCCATGCCTATGGCGAATGTACGGAGGCAAGTTACGCATTGAAACGCATCACGATTGATGCTGTATTCCGTGGCGGACCCCTCCTGTGTGTACCTGCTACCTGGGGGTGGTTGGGAGCATCTGTGGAGATCATAGGGAAGGGCTTATGAATGATACTGTGTTACATATTTATGTTGGGGGTCAGGACTTGGAAGGTCCCTGCATGTGAGGGGAGTGTGCTGCCCTCACATGGTGGACTAGAGGATTGCATGCGTGTAACTTCTGCCAGACTTCTGCCAGCAATGTGCCAGATTCTACCTAAGTGGGTGTTTTCCGGAAAAAAAAATGTCATTCACAATTTTACCACCAGGGGCAGTGTTCAATTGCAGTCAGACAGGACCGAGCAGCTCAGTCAGCAGACTCTCCACCATGACCCATTCCACCAGGTACACAATACTCCGCTCCTGAGCTTCCAACTGTCACTCACCTGGATCTAATGAATGAAGTGATGTTTAAAAAGCATTTTGCTCCTCAACACAGGTGGTTACCATAGTAGCGGACAGTCAGAAGCTCAGGAGCCGAGTATTTTTGTACCAGCTGGTGGAATGGGTCATGTTGGAGGACCTGGGTCAGTAATCGTGATCCAGTCCATAGTGTTGGGAGACTGAGCTTTCTACATCTTGGTTTCTCTGTTTTATATCTCTTTTATTATAGTACATTGGATTACTTTTGTGCTGTCTTTGCTGTGTCAATACAGCTGTGAACCATGCAAATAACTCTGATGTACAGGCTGCTGACGTACACAGACACTAAATGACAGATGGTATTAATGTGTTTTTTTTATTATTATTAAAATGAAAAGCAACAAATTCATCTAAATTGTGTTAACTATTTAGAGCCAACTTTACTAAGCTGCAGGAAGATATAAGTGGAGATGTTGCCCATAGAAACCCATCAGATTCTAGCTCTCACTTTCCTATTACATACTACAGAATGTCTGATGGGTTGCTATGGGCAACATCTCTACTTATCTTTTCCTACAGCTTAGTAAATCTGGGCCTTAGTGTTTTAGTAAACATTGGAGAAAAAAATAAAATGGAAAAATTGAGATTCCTTTTGTGGCATTTTTATTTTTAGCAGCTGACAGGTGTCAAAGTGCCGTATTCGCCAGTAATTCTTTGTGTTCTTTACAGAATTGGTTCTCTGTCTATTCCAGCGGATCCATTATTTTTACTGCTCCTACTGTTAGACAGCCTTACATGTGAGCTAGAAGATGATCTCAGCATGACTCCTGTTTGCGCACACCTCGTACACCATAAAACCATAAAGCAATAAGTTACATGGCGGTCTCTCCAGTTTCTATCGGCCCATAATGAATACATTTTTCCTTATAACTGCAATACTAAATATCCCATTTCCTTTTCTTATTCAATGTTGTTGGCTGTCTGTAAACTAGTTCAGTTACATAATGTGTGTCGGGCGTCCAAAAGCACACGGTGACATTATAATAATGTCTTTACCAAGTATTCATCATAACACCTAAGAGTCCAGCGTTCCCCTTGCGCATATTTGCCTGGCTTATGTAGCTGACGAATGACCTTGTGCAGGAGATCAGGGTTCATTTACAGGTAAAAGTTTTGTAACTTTGCGCTGTTTGAAATATTTAGTATAACTTTATGTGATTCGTTGCCTGTCCTGTGTAGCGGCTGATTATGGAACCTATCTGCCGTTCCGGAAAGTGCTATTTAGAAAGCGGAACTGCCGACAGCCTAATGTTAACTGTATGAGTTTAGACAGGATTCAAGTTTAGAAAAAATGTATTATGTAACAGGTGAATGTTCTCGTTTCAACACCCAGGGCCAGATTTACTAAACTGCGGGTTTGGAAAAGTGGAGCTGTTGCCCATACTAGAGAATGTCAGCTAGAATCTGATTGGTTGCTATGGGCAACATCTCCACTTTTCCAAACCCGCAGGTTAGTAAATCTGGCCCCCAGACTTTTACTCTTCCTAAAGTACCTGCTGTGATATTTACTGTGCCCAGGACTTGTGCACTGTGTTTTGCTGTGCTTCCCCAGTTACTGGTTAGAGTTGTGGGTCGCCATTGCAAACGGTCCTTTTTCGAAAGGGCCATTTTCTTCCAGCCACTTGCAAACTGGCTGGGAAATCAATTGCTTCTGCCTTGCAGAGGAGAACCAATCGATCCACGAAAGAACGAAGATGCAGCGGAAAATGGTGAATATGAATGTAACCCCCAACCCTTACCCTAACCCTCCCCTTTCATTACCCTAGCCCTCCCCCACAGCCTGACCCTAAGACTCCCCTCCCCGCAACCTGACTCTAAGACTCTCCTTCCTGCCGTCTGACCCTAAGACTCTTCTCCCTGCAACCTAACCCTAAGACTCCCCTCCCCGCAGTCTAACCCTACGACTCTCCTCCATGCAGCCTGACCCTAAGACTCCCCTCCCCACAGCCTAACCCTAAGACTCTCCTCCCCACAGCCTGACCCTAAGACTCCCCTGCCCGCAGCCTCACTCTAAGACTCTCCTCCCCACAGCCTGACCCTAAGACTCCCTTCCCCACAGCCTTACTCTAAGACTCCCCTCTCTGCAGCCTGACCCTAAGACTCCCTTCCCTGTAGCCTGACCTAAGACTCCCCTCCCCACAGCCTGACCCTAAGACTCCCTTCCCCACAGCCTGACCCTAAGACTCCCCTGCCCGCAGCCTCACTCTAAGACTCTCCTCCCCACAGCCTCACCCTAACACTTCCTTCCCCACAGCCT
>WWET01000927.1:449831-452331 GCA_011038615.1 Limnodynastes dumerilii
CTCATAACTGATCCCACCACACTCCCTCCTATAGATCCCACCACACTCCCTCATAACTGATCCCACCACACTCCCTCCTACAGATCCCACCACACTCCCTCCTACAGATCCCACCACACTCCCTCATAACTGATCCCACCACACTCCCTCCTACAGATCCCACCACACTCCCTCCTACAGATCCCACCACACTCCCTCCTACAGATCCCACCACACTCCCTCATAACTGATCCCACCACACTCCCCCCTAACAGATCCCACCACACTCCCCCCTAACAGATGCCATCCCTTTCCCTCCTAACAGATCCACCTCGCTCCCTCCTAACTGATCCCACCACACTTCCTCCTAACAGATCCCACCACACTTCCTCCTAACAGATCCCATCACTCTCCCTCCTACAGATCCCACCACTGTCCCTCCTAACAGATCCCACCACTCTCCCTCCTAGCAGATTCCACCACTGTCCCTCCTACAGATCCCACCACACTCCCTCCTAACAGATCCCACCACACTCCCCCCTAACAGATCCCATCCCTTTCCCTCCTAACAGATCCACCTCGCTCCCTCCTAACTGATCCCACCACATTCCCTCCTAACTGATCCCACCACACTCCCTCCTAACAGATCCCATCACTTTCCCTCCTAACAGATCCACCACATCCTTCCTAACTGATCCCACCACACTCTCTTCTAATAGATCCCACCACTCTCCCTCCTAACAGATCTCACCATTCTCCCTCCTAACTGATCCCCCCACACTCCCTCCTAACTGATCCCATCACTTTTCCTCCTACAGATCCCACCACACTCCCTCCTACTGATCCCACCACTGTCCCTCCTAACAGATCCCACCACTCTTCCACACTCCCTCCTAACAGATTTCACCACAACTCTCCCTCCTAACAGATCCTACCACACTCCCTCCTAACTGATCCCATCACAATCCCTCCTAACAGATCCCACCACACTCCCTTCTAACTGATCCCATCACAATCCCTCCTAACAGATCCCACCACACTCCCTTCTAATTGATCCCACCATACTCCCTCCTAACAGATCCCACCACTCTTCCTCCTAACAGATCCCAACATACTCCCTCCTAACAGATCCCACCACTCTTCCTCCTAACAGATCTCACCACTCTCCTTCCTCATAAATTCCACTGCAGTTTCTCCCTTCTCACAAACAAGCATAAGGATCTCTGTGCTCCTGATAACACACATCACGCCTTCTCCCTCCTTATGTAAAGTAAAATTCTCTTCCTCCTCACAAATCCACAGGACAAACTTCCAACACACCCAGACACCCTGCAGCCTCTTCCTCCTCACTGATAACCTACAGTATCTGGTACTTCCTGCTGGCCGATAAACCAGCGCTCCCTGCTCCACAGATACCAAAACATTCCCACTCCCTGTGCAGATACCTCCAGACTCACTCTCATGGTCCACACTGATACCCTGATACCCTCCCTGACACGTTTACCTTATTAGCAAATAGCTACATGGGCTTCACTGATCTCCTCACACAGACTCATGGCCCTTATCTACACATAGGGCTAGATTTACTCAGCTGCCCCAAAGGAAAAACTGGAGATGTTGCCCATAGCAACCAATCAGATTCTAGTATGTAATAGGAAAGTGAGAGCTAGAATCTGATTGGTTGTTATGGGCAACATCTCCACTTTGTGCAGGTTAGTAATTCACATCCTGGTCACAGACAGCCATCCTCTCACCACAATGTCAGGTCTTCCTCATACAGAAGCCATAGTCTGGCAGATACATTTGGTCCGGGACAAACCATCTTTCATTGGGAGGGGGTGCAAATGAACTATATTCTTTTTACATGCAGGAAAATACTGACTCTATCACACAAATGCTGAACAGCTTTATTTTTAATGTTGAGCCAGGACACGTCTACTCTAATTTTATCACCGACTTTCCAAAGCTTCCCTCCAAGAGATGCCGGAGGGAAGAGATAGAGGCCGATACAGGGCGGGGTTTAATGACACAATTTATGCAAATCGCACCCCAAAGCCCCACCCCATGACCATCATTGGCCATTTTCATATTATTACTATGGGTGGGGGCGGAGTTTGATGATGCTAATTGCATCATCAGGTCCTGCCCAGTCCCTAGTAACACTATGAATGGTAATGTTGCTAGGCAGGGGGCAGGACGTAAGGCTGTGATTTGCATGAAACCACAGCCTCAGGTCCCCTGCGGGAGATTTTGTCTGCTCTCCCGGGATACCAGAACTGCCCGAATTTCAGGAGCCTCCTGGATAGGGTCGGCAACCCTGTTTATTGGGCCAACCCCTGAGTATAGATAGCGGTTCTAGAAAACCGTTACCGCTACTACTCACCTACTAATATCCTGTAACAGGCAGCCGCAGCTTAGTGAATGAATGTGGCAGCTATGGCTGAACAGGTTGAGTAAACATGGTGCGTGTTCATTAGGTTCCTGAGCACCTCCGTTGTAAACCCCTGCCTTTTCCCCCCAG
>WWET01000927.1:457331-463789 GCA_011038615.1 Limnodynastes dumerilii
ACTACACATACACACACACATTACACACACTACACATACACACACACATTACACACACTACACATACACACACACATACACACGCTACACATACACACACACATTACACACACTACACATACACACACACATTACACACACTACACATACACACACACATTACACACACTACACATACACACACACATTACACACACTACACATACACACACACATTACACACACTACACATACACACACACATTACACACACTACACATACACACACACATTACACACACTACACATACACACACACATTACACACACTACACATACACACACACATTACACACACTACACATACACACACACATACACACGCTACACATACACACACACATTACACACACTACACATACACACACACATTACACACACTACACATACACACACACATTACACACACTACACATACACACACACATTACACACACTACACATACACACACACATTACACACACTACACATACACACACACATTACACACACTACACATACACACACACATTACACACACTACACATACACACACACATTACACACACTACACATACACACACACATTACACACACTACACATACACACACACATACAC
This sequence comes from Limnodynastes dumerilii, assembly GCA_011038615.1. NCBI lineage: Eukaryota > Metazoa > Chordata > Amphibia > Anura > Limnodynastidae > Limnodynastes > Limnodynastes dumerilii. The sequence continues at coordinate 457,971 of WWET01000927.1, forward strand.
ACGCTACACATACACACACACATTACACACACTACACATACACACACACATTACACACACTACACATACACACACACATTACACACACTACACATACACACACACATTACACACACTACACATACACACACACATTACACACACTACACATACACACACACATTACACACACTACACATACACACACACATTACACACACTACACATACACACACACATTACACACACTACACATACACACACACATTACACACACTACACATACACACACACATACACACGCTACACATACACACACACATTACACACACTACACATACACACACACATTACACACACTACACATACACACACACATTACACACACTACACATACACACACACATTACACACACTACACATACACACACACATTACACACACTACACATACACACACACATTACACACACTACACATACACACACACATTACACACACTACACATACACACACACATTACACACACTACACATACACACACACATTACACACACTACACATACACACACACATACACACGCTACACATACACACACACATTACACACACTACACATACACACACACATTACACACACTACACATACACACACACATTACACACACTACACATACACACACACATTACACACACTACACATACACACACACATTACACACACTACACATACACACACACATTACACACACTACACATACACACACACATTACACACACTACACATACACACACACATTACACACACTACACATACACACACACATTACACACACTACACATACACACACACATACACACGCTACACATACACACACACATTACACACACTACACATACACACACACATTACACACACTACACATACACACACACATTACACACACTACACATACACACACACATTACACACACTACACATACACACACACATTACACACACTACACATACACACACACATTACACACACTACACATACACACACACATTACACACACTACACATACACACACACATTACACACACTACACATACACACACACATTACACACACTACACATACACACACACATACACACGCTACACATACACACACACATTACACACACTACACATACACACACACATTACACACACTACACATACACACACACATTACACACACTACACATACACACACACATTACACACACTACACATACACACACACATTACACACACTACACATACACACACACATTACACACACTACACATACACACACACATTACACACACTACACATACACACACACATTACACACACTACACATACACACACACATTACACACACTACACATACACACACACATACACACGCTACACATACACACACACATTACACACACTACACATACACACACACATTACACACACTACACATACACACACACATTACACACACTACACATACACACACACATTACACACACTACACATACACACACACATTACACACACTACACATACACACACACATTACACACACTACACATACACACACACATTACACACACTACACATACACACACACATTACACACACTACACATACACACACACATTACACACACTACACATACACACACACATACACACGCTACACATACACACACACATTACACACACTACACATACACACACACATTACACACACTACACATACACACACACATTACACACACTACACATACACACACACATTACACACACTACACATACACACACACATTACACACACTACACATACACACACACATTACACACACTACACATACACACACACATTACACACACTACACATACACACACACATTACACACACTACACATACACACACACATTACACACACTACACATACACACACACATACACACGCTACACATACACACACACATTACACACACTACACATACACACACACATTACACACACTACACATACACACACACATTACACACACTACACATACACACACACATTACACACACTACACATACACACACACATTACACACACTACACATACACACACACATTACACACACTACACATACACACACACATTACACACACTACACATACACACACACATTACACACACTACACATACACACACACATTACACACACTACACATACACACACACATACACACGCTACACATACACACACACATTACACACACTACACATACACACACACATTACACACACTACACATACACACACACATTACACACACTACACATACACACACACATTACACACACTACACATACACACACACATTACACACACTACACATACACACACACATTACACACACTACACATACACACACACATTACACACACTACACATACACACACACATTACACACACTACACATACACACACACATTACACACACTACACATACACACACACATACACACGCTACACATACACACACACATTACACACACTACACATACACACACACATTACACACACTACACATACACACACACATTACACACACTACACATACACACACACATTACACACACTACACATACACACACACATTACACACACTACACATACACACACACATTACACACACTACACATACACACACACATTACACACACTACACATACACACACACATTACACACACTACACATACACACACACATTACACACACTACACATACACACACACATACACACGCTACACATACACACACACATTACACACACTACACATACACACACACATTACACACACTACACATACACACACACATTACACACACTACACATACACACACACATTACACACACTACACATACACACACACATTACACACACTACACATACACACACACATTACACACACTACACATACACACACACATTACACACACTACACATACACACACACATTACACACACTACACATACACACACACATTACACACACTACACATACACACACACATACACACGCTACACATACACACACACATTACACACACTACACATACACACACACATTACACACACTACACATACACACACACATTACACACACTACACATACACACACACATTACACACACTACACATACACACACACATTACACACACTACACATACACACACACATTACACACACTACACATACACACACACATTACACACACTACACATACACACACACATTACACACACTACACATACACACACACATTACACACACTACACATACACACACACATACACACGCTACACATACACACACACATTACACACACTACACATACACACACACATTACACACACTACACATACAGAGGAGAGGAGAGGAGAGGAGAGGAGAGGAGAGAGAGAGAGAGAGAGAGAGAACACAGATATCCACCTTCCACCAGTCAGGATTTTCTGGGGACACTCCAGTTTTTTGTGGGTGTCATAGAATAACACTGAGATGTGAATATTTGGGACAGAACGGCATGCAGTCTGGGGGTGAGGATTTCCCTTAGCTCTGGATCAGCCTATGGGTGTAAAGGGATCATTGTATATTTACCGATGCATTTTTAATGTTGTGATAAAACAGGTCACATCGGTTGATTTGGTTTTATGTTTTAAGTCCTAAAAATCCCGATCACCAATGGTACGATGTCAGACAGATGTGGGTAATATGGACGCAGGCATGACCATCCTGCTGCCTCTTCCAGCATCTCCTGCGCAGCATAGACAGATATCTGTACAGTGTGTACGGAGTCACAATGGTTTCAACATCGGTTGGGAGAGAGGATGAGCTCAGATCTGCTGGTGGATTGGTGTAGTGTGTACACGGGAATCACATGATCATCAGGGCTTGCAATCCTCAGTAACATTATGTGTCATCGTAGCTCATGTATAATAGTAAAGGTGTGTGAATCAGCTTAATTCATGTTAAGTATAAACACCAGGGGCAAGATTTACTAAGCTGCGGAAAGGAAAGGTGTTGCCCATAGCAACCAATCAGATTTTAGCTCTCACTTTTCTATTACATACTAGAAAATGTCAGCTAGAATCTGATTGGTTGCTACGGGCAACATCTATACTTTTCCAAACCAAATCTGGCACCAGGAAATTACTAATGAACTTACAGACTTTGTGGATGTGATTTGCCGGTATGGTGGCTGAATAGTGATTGCCGGCAATTGCGCAATACAAGCTGAAGGCGACTTACACACCCAGCGTACGTAATCGCCTGCCTTTATTAAGTCTGGATCCTGCCCCATGTCTCACAGATTTATATTCATGGAATCCAGTAATGGCATCTGCTGCTTTGACCGATATCGTGTCCAGATTCCCTCTTGTACAGCTGTGTTCCTCATGTTTACATTATGGTTTTCTTTTAATCATAAATAAGCATTAAAATAAAACAAAGTATATAGAAAAGAAGCTTCAGATAAGGAGAGAAATGTATGGAAAGAGGAATCCACGTAACAGCCGTCTATAGGAGCTACTGTGCTACTGTCAGAGGAATTAATCATTGCTTCGCATACATCTCTGGTGACTCTATAATGAGACAGGGTTTAAGGTTATCGGGACACGATAGGAAATGTGGATCTTATCTGCCAAGAAGATCTATGTTTATGTTTCTACAAGTCAGCTGCTGGTGAAATAGTGTAATAGAGGATAATAATCTCTGATCACATTGCTCTCTGGGGCTGACCCACAGATGGAAATAACAAGAAGAAACAGGAGCAGTTCCGCACCTTGGAGAAAGCATGTTACACTGCACAGGAGGGGGGATTATAACCGTGCAAACAGGACAAGATGAGGAATGACGTCTTGCAGATCAACTCTAAATTAGAGCTTATAATGGCGTACATAGAAAATACGGATCTCACGGCCTCCAGAGCTGACCCCAGTATTCCAGGTGAGGCCGCATCAAGAACCCATAACGGGGATATCTTCTCAGTATGGGTGGTAATATGAGCTCTTGTGTGTGTGATTTATGTATAGATTAAAGCACTTGACAAAACAATGGCACAAGGATACACATAACTCATTATATCACACAGTAACACTTTCCATAATGCATACAACAATGGCTTCACTTTCTCTAATCTTGTGCTCAAGTCCAGACTCCACCATCAGACATTTATTATCTATGCCCAGAACACAACACCACAAATCCATTGTTTGCGTTTCCTGACCAATCACGACTCTGTCTTCTGATAGTGGGAACAGGAAGTGGCCTAAACACGGCCATCTTGGCAGCAGGTTAGGTCACTGGTATTAGAGAATGGAGCACCAATACAGAATAAATAACAGAGCAAAAGCTAGAAGAACCAATGGAAAAACCTAGATAAAGACAGAGAAGAGGAAAATAGAGGGTCAGAAGAGGAACAGAAAGGCGTCTTCTAGGTACAATGGAAATATGAAGAGAAATAAGACACCAATATGAACTGATGAGAAAACAGGGAGAGGTGAAGCAGCGGGCAGAGGTGACCAGAGCGAGGAGGAGGACGGGAGTTGGTGAATAACTGTAGTGCCACATACACATAGGTCTATGTACCTGTAACGTTATTACACTGAAGTCACTAAATAAAAGTGCACACTGCAATCTCCCCTGCCTGGCATGTGATGTGCTAGACTGGGCCACAAAGGATGGACCCCAACCCTTCCCTATACTGATACATGAACTCCCACTCCCTACCACATGCCTTACTGCTGTCACTACACACACACACACATAT
>WWET01000928.1:20703-44896 GCA_011038615.1 Limnodynastes dumerilii
GGAAATGAAATTTAGAATTTTGGGATTTCCACTTTCTTATGACTTTTTTCTCTCTCTCTCCCAATGTAGAGACTTTGTTAAGACAGATGATTACAAGGCTGCTCTGTGATTTGGAGACAAAGGGTGGCAGCATCATTCAAACAGAAAGGACCAGACTAGAGAGAGCTTGTAGAATGTGCAAAATTTTATCTTTGCAACAGAGTAACTTCCGATAATACTTGTTGATTAATTTATAAATCAAAACCACACATTTTGAATTCCACCAAGAGTGCATTCAATTATTCCATAGTGGTAGATAGATAGATAGATATGAGATAGATAGATAGATAGATAGATAGATAGATAGATAGATAGATAGATAGATAGATAGAAATCAATTGTATCAGTTACATTTTTTTTTCTTAAAATCTTTAGCTTCCTCCCCCCCTCCCCCCCTTCACAATCAGTCTCTGAATTTAGCTAGGGTTATCACATGATTGAAGGCTTCACCGTGCCGGAGGGCAATGGAAGGGGTGTCAGGGTCAAATGGGCGGGTGGCATGGGAATTTGGGAGATTAGGAGGCGTAAAAATAACAGGTGGAGAGGAGGGATCTGAGGAATGTGGTGTAAATTAAACATACAGATGAGCAGACTGTGGGGAAAGGGGAGGTGTGTACAGGGAACAAATGGTGTCACGTATGGATGGTGGATGGGTCTCAAATGAAATTGTTAAAAAAAAATAAAAAATTCATTGCATCGACATTCTTGATGCAATCAGCTGTGATGAGGAAGAGTGATAGATTAAATGAAGATGGATGTCCAGATTGAATTAGGAATTATTGCCATGTCCAATGAATTTTTAAATGAAAAAATAAGCACACACACACACATGTATACATTCATGCATACATACTTCTCTCTCTCTCTTCTCTTCTCTCTCTCTCTCTCTCTCTCTCTCTCTCTCTCTCTCTCTCCCCGTCTCTTGTCTCTCTCTGTTTTTCTCTCTTCTCTCTTTTTCTCTCTCTCTGGGTTCCATTTACTATACCGTTTTCAGGAGATAAAGACCATTTTACACCTGAAAACGGTCTTTATCTCTGAAATTGATGTGTCCACAATTTACAAAAATATGTCACGATTGCCGGCCTGCTCAAATGAATGCGGGCTGGCTGATCGTTGTAACTCTCTCTCTCTCTCTCTCTCAACCAGAGGTACTGGTTGATGCATTAGTCATTTATTATATGTATGAGTATTTGTTTGCAATCTTGGTCTTCTATACATCTTTGGAGATATGAATATGTAACAAGGCTCTTTACTTTATTAATTAATTCCTGTGGTACTTGTGTTCTGCCCTATGCAGCAGTGTATTAGTTCATAAGAATTGGACAGGACAAAATTCACTCTTGCTGTGACCAACTTGATTTAAAAAGCAATTTTAAAGACATCGGTAGCTGCTGCGTATGCTAATAAGAGTCTTATTTTATAAATTATTCCTTACAAGTGCAGAAGTAAAATGAGTAAGGAATGGGCTCTATTTCAAACCAAGGTAATGACTTGCCCTCGGAAGAATAATCAGTATTATGAATAGCAGGCAAGCATGTAATGCTACACACTGCTAGGGATTCAGGATGGAAAACGGTGGCCATCAGTAAAATGACATCTATTTTCCCATAGGGGGACACAATCAGAGAGCATTATATGTCTTCTGCATTCATTGGGAATCTCAGCTATTGTTCAAAATATGCCTCCTGGCTCATTACACTTCAGTAAGGGATACCGCTATACCTGCAAACTACAGAATGAGTGTGAGTAGAAGAATGCTGAAACCACCTACAGCCACTTTGAAGCCATTGTCATGTAAACGTGTCTACAGACACAAAGTGCTAGCAAATTGAAGGCCAATGATTGCATGTGGGCCGATGAGCATTACAATGCTGCACGTATTACTCAGCCATGGATTCTGCTCAATATACAGCTTCCTTCCCCATTATGTGTTATGAGCATTGTTACAAAAGTGTTTAAGATGTTACCATCCAATAACTACGGTGATAGAAAGGTCGGTGACAGGCGCAGAATTATAGGGGGTAGAGAGAGGACCCCGATGGTAGCAACTCCCCCTGAACTGCAAGCAAGCTGTTAGAGACTTATAATGTATTTATAAACAGCGTCCAGCAATCATACACAGAGTACCAAGCGCTGTTTTAAGCTGTCAGCCTATGACTCGGTCTTTGCTCCCTTGCTATGGGGCCGGCGGCTTCTAACACTCGGTCCCTGGTTGGTGAATTTGCAGCTGATGGAATTATGAATTCCAAATGAGTAAAATACAAAATAAAAATGTGGGCTTATTGCTCTTGGGGATGGCTTTTCTTGGGTTTTTATATAGCGCCATCAGATCACGCAGCACTTTATGGAAAAAATGGCACATTAGTCCCTGTCCCATTTGAGCTACATCCCTTACACAGACATTGTGGGAGGAAGCTGGAGGGAACCCACATAGACACGGGGAGAACGTACAAACTCTACACAGATAAGACCTAGTCCAGGAATCAAACTCATGACCTCAGCGCTGTGAGACACAAGTGCTACTCACTGAACAACCATGCTGCCCCACCAAGGATGCTCAATGCCATCGCTGTACTATATGGGTTAAATAGACCAGATTCAGAATTCTGATCGTTTGCAATGCTTTCAAAGTGTCACATCCTAATGGAAGGGTCTGTCATTGGTTGTGGAAGGTCAGCCCCCTGGACTTAACCTGTAATAGGTGCAATTGTCTTGACATAAGCACTACGGACCGTATTCACACTTAAAAATGATTTAGGTTCTTAATTATACGCAAACAGTAGCAAGGCCACTCCCCTGACACGCCCCCTGGTTGTTAGCTTCTTAACCGACTTACCAATGCCATAGGGCTCCCTTATCTTTAGGTTCGTACTTGTGCGTAGGGCGGCTAATTAAGAACTTTTTTGTCCATCTGCGCCCAGACTTCCCCATTTAGATTCCTCCACCCAATGGGGTAGATCCAGAACTAAGTACGCTAGCCGGAGACGTAAAAACGCTATTTTGTATGTACTTCGGATGCGCGCGGCAGATGTTACACCACATAACTCTGAACGTACGTACCAGCCTAGTATTAACAGCGTAACTACGAACGAAGGGTTTTGACAACCATACAACACCCGTAATTACGCTTCGGAGGCGGATTGAGGCATTTAAGTCATACAGTATGGGTGTGCTTAAACACTTACGTACGTGTAGACTTTACATACGTCAGTAGTTACGCTCTGAAAAATTAAGGTAGGGTTTGACAACCGTAAAAAAACAGCCAAAGTATGTATGATCGAGGGGGAGTAGAAAATTTGCTACACGATGAAACATAACGGGAACATAGGTCTGGATCTGGGCCAAACTTCTTATCTTCACTCTTAAGTTTTACCGGCTCCCCCCCCCCTTCATTCTTAAGTCATTACAAACCTTGAGGAAATAGGTTTGTAATGGTGATTCAGGGCCGCCCCATTCTTAAGTCCTATATAAATTGCATACATTAAGTTATTACGCCAGTGCAGTATATCCCTTCTTAAATATACGCACACAAAAAGCAGCATTTTCTTAACTGTGAACCCGGTCCTACTTTTTTATGTTTGCATTCTGTTCTGGATTGGGTGCACTTGGCCACGCCCTTGCTGTGCAATGACCACATCCTTCCACCCCCTTTTCTCACTCAAAGTGCCTCTTGTAGAACACCAGCCACCATAGCTAGAGTTGCGCTTAGATATAAATCCCTGTTCTGAGCATGCCCAGTGCGGACTCATGCAGAAGATGCATTACATGAGCTGATGTAGGCTCACCTCTAAGGAATCAGTCCCTCAGAGCTTTGAAATAAGAGAAAATCAGGTGAATTGATGAATGATAGTGAATTGGAGCTGGAGGAGAATTGAATCTGTTGAAAACGGTATTAGAGTTCATAGAATCATAGAAAGTGCCAGCAGATAAGAGCCACACGGCCCATCCAGTCTGCTCATTTGTTTATTTAAAACTATACTGACCCTAGACCCAATTTACCCTCAATTTGGTTTACAATTTAGGATATCTTTATATTTATCCCAAGCATGTTTACACTGTTCTACTGTATTGGCCTCAATATCCGAAGCATGTTTACACTGTTCTACTGTTACCTCTACCCCCTCAGATAGGAGAATATTCCAGTCCACTTATCCCCTTTCAGTGAAGTAATTTTTCCGCACATTTCCTTTGAATCTACCACCCTCCAGTGTATATTCATGCCCTCGTGTTCTATTACACCTCTTCCTCTGAAAAATGCCCCCTCCTCTAGCCGGTCACAACCCTTGATATATGTGAAAGCTGCTATCATGTCCCCCCTCTCCCTTCTCTGCTCCAAGCTATACATGTTTACTTCCTCTAGCCTTTCTTGGTATGATTTGTGACACAGGCCATGCACCATTTTAGTTGCTCTTCTTTGCACAGTCTCTAATGTATTTATGTCTTTCTGGAGATATGGCCTCCAGAACTGAACACAGTATTCCAGGTGACGTTGAACCAACGATCTATAAAGGGGCATCACTACTTCTATCTTTCTTCTACTAATTCCTCTCCCTATGCAACCAAGCATCTGACTGAGTTGAGAGGTGACGTTACCTAGCCAAAGTTTTTATAAAAGTAAAGCTGGTCACTATTGGTGTGCAAAAAAGCATAACATTAAATAACATTAAAAATAATTTGACTCCCCCTGAAATTCAACATGGTTTTGACCAGGGGTAACATTCCACATGTTTTCCTCTTAATTTCAATCATTCGATTTGGTCCAATGACTCTAGACTAGTTTAAGATGTTATATAACATACATGAAGCTGTCTTTTGTGTCATTATTTGCCAGTGATATGATACATGGTACACACCATCAGGGGAACAAATGATCCAGAAACTTAAACAGGCCTGAATTGACCTCAGCATCCAAGGCAATTCCAATCGTTTTGCCAGCAGAGGGTAGCATAATTACAGTGGTGCAAGCCACATGGCCTGGAGGTTAGGAGGACCCTGGATGACAAGCCTCTACCCACAAAGTAGTTCTGTTGCCCCCTTTCCCAGGTCCTCCAACATGACTAATTCCATTAAGTACAAAATACTCTGCTCCTGAGCTTCCAACTGCCAGTTACTATGGTAACCACCTGTGGTAAAGTGAAAAATGTTTTTCAAACATCAGTTCACTCATTAAAACTAGGTGAGTGACAGTTGGAATCTCAGGAGCGGAGTATAATGTACCTAATGGAAGGGGTCATGTTGGAGATTATGTGTGTCCTCTGAAAACCACTTCTGGCCACTTCTGCTTATGTTATGATTCGACAAAGTAGTTCTGCGCCTGAACCAAAAAAATTAAGATTAAAGAGAAATAAATAAAAAGAATGAATAAAAATGTAATATATGCACACACACTCACATATTATACATATATAAACAATTAATGACCTACCAAAGTCTTCTCACTCTTCCTGTTTCTCCCCGGTGGCACCTGTGTGTCTGATGACACGAGGAGTGAAACCACCGGCAGTTTATCCAGAGGGGAGGTCCTCCGGAGTCCGCTTTGCCCACTGAAACTTCAGGGACAGTCAGCATTGTGCTTCTGTTCTAGTTGTTTCAGCAGGTGTATCAGGGAGAGGGAGAAGGACCAGGTCCTGGGTCACCAAGTCCAAAATTCTAGTTGTCCTGGCGACCAGTATTTAGCGGAGCCCTGAGTATGTGACTTACTTAACATGCAGAGAAGATGCCACAATCCTTCTGTTCTTTTCAGAGGTCATAAGAGTAAAGCTGTATCTCAGAAATCTGCTATGGGGACCTAACTTAGCTTCTTCATACACCGCATGATAACTGTAAATAGCAAAACTGGTCTAACAATGTGCTAGATGTCTTTAAGATCTTGACAGTCTTTAAGTTTCTAACCTTTTAACCCAGGAGAGACATATGATTATAATATCATAAGGCACATCCAAACACAATGGCCCAAAATGGATTGATGGGGGCTAATACAACTACTTAAGATGACACACGGTTTTGGCAGAACAGAGGACTATGAGAAGTCCATAAAGGTCTAAAAGTGAAATGCATCAGGTCCAAAACTGAGACACAAACAACCATTAGTTCTTGTGTATGGACTAATCTCTAGAGTAGTTCAAGTTGACTGGTGACGCTGGTGAAAGTGTGTTAATTTTAATTTCATAACTATTAGTATATAGCAGTAAATATTTTTAACAGTGTAATTTGGTAAAGTGTTCATCTGAAACGAAGATAACAGCAGTGCTCCTAGTGGCAAAACTTATGTACTGCAGGTGCGACTCAAAAACTCAAGAAAAAATAGCCAATTTAATATTCAATAAAGAGTGAGATACATAAAAAAAAACTCACTGGACAAATATATTTACCTACCTACCAGCCTATAGGCATGGAAGAATCGGAGACCTTTAGGAATTTTTCTCTTTGCGGAAGCACAAGAATAGTCTATAGAAGCAACAGAAGATTTTCTAAAGCAAGAATTGACTCCAGACATAACTGACATTGGGGTAGATCCAGAACTACGATTGCCATACGTGTATTCGTGTAGCGTATTTTCGTGTGCGTAAATTCGCTACACTCCCCTCGGCACACCCCTTGCACGGACGTATTTTGTCAAGATACGCTTTTCAATCCCTACCTTAACTTTTTCCAACGTAACCGCAGTGATCCGCACACGTACGTATGGGCTGGACGAATTTACGCAGCTAAGCACGCCCATACTGTACACTTTAAATACAACCCCCCGCCTACATAGCGTATTTCACACGTAATTTGGACTAACGTAAAATTGTCACGCCCACACGTAAGTATTTACGTGACACATACGTGAATGGCCCATACGTTCACAATTACGCTAAGTTAATGTGCTTATTTTCTATGGTGCGCATGCGCAGTGCGTACAAAACAGCGATTTTACGTCTCTGCCACGCGTAAATTCGCTACGAGGCGTAGTTCTGGATCAGGTCAATTGTTGCACAGCCATCCAATGAGAAATGTGTAAAATTTTATGTAAACCACATTGGATGATGCAACAGAAAATGCAAATTTCTTTGAATAATGTTTGCCTTAGTTATTTCACAAATGTTACCATAGATCTTGTTCATCTGGCATAAAGTACAAATTGACCAATGAGTCTTACATCAGTAATAGGGGAGTTAATGGAAACAATCTTAAAGGAACAAATTAACTTCAATCCATTAATTTACAGGATCACAAGCAACATGAATTAACTGATTCTTGGCTTTATAGACTAGAGGTCGTATTCACAGGTACGAGTGAGTTTGGTGCGGACAGATACGCACCTAACTCCCCCGTCCTGCCCATAACGGGCGCCCTGTTTTAAGGCACCTTATGGCACTTGGCACGGACATTGGGGCTGATCCAGAGCTACGCCCGCCGTAGCTAATATGGCGGGGGGGCGTAGCTAATATGGCGGGTGTAGGCGTAAGATCTGCTGAAAAGCCGATCTACGCATGTGCCGGGCAGATGTTGCCTGGCATAACTAAAGCAACGCCCGATTGTGGATCGGGCGTCCGTAGCACCAGCGTAGCGTCCCCCAGCGTTACTATGCCAAGGTTAGTGTAGGGAGGCGGCGGGAGGGAGGATAATGAGGCTGGGAGGGCACCGTTATCGTACTAACGCCGCCGTCCCAACGTATTTACACTCCCTTACGCCGGCTGAAGTTAGGGTAGCCTTCAGCCAGCGTAAGGGAGTGTAAATACGATGGGGCAGGGGGAGTGTCAGCGGGAGTCCCACTATGTAACGCTGAGCGTTAGTACGGTCAGCGCTACATCGTAGGTCTGGATCAGGCCCATTGTCACACTCCCTGGCTAATCTAAATCCCTCCCTCTCCCACTTCTACCTAATACCTCCCCAAGGCAGTTTGAGGTTATAACTAGACCGTACAGAGGAAATCTACGTACATAACTGGTACCTAGATTGCGTACATGACCTACTACTCATGCATAGTAGGTCATATTGGGCAACTCCGCACCTAAGAAGCAGAATCTTCTTAGGTGTGAATACAGTCCTAGGTCACTAAAGTCATAGATCAAGGGGGAGCTATAGACATAGCTTATCTAGACTTCAGTCAGATTTTTTACACTGTGCCACATCACAGAATGTTAGGAATTGGATTCAAGAATGGTTGTGTGGATACAATCTTGACTTCAGGATTGACAACAAAGGGTTATAGTAAATGGATTCCTTTCTGGGAATAAAGTAAAAGGTTATCATTGGAGTTTCCCAGGGATCTGGACCAGTGATATTTAATATCTTGGTGACGTTCTACATGGTATCAAGGGGAAAGTATGGCTTTTTGCACATGACACAAATTTATGTAACCGGGTAGACACAGCGATGATTGATGATCTAGGTAGCCTATAAGACTGTGGCAACTACAGTTTAATAAGAAAAAATGCCAAATCATGCACTCGGGACATGAAAACCTTTCATCTCAACATAGAATTAATGACACAACATTAGAAAGTACTTAGGGGGATAGGTATTTGGGAGTCACCATTTCATGTGACTTAATATTAGCCAAGCAATGTAATAAAGCAATGAGAAAGGCAAGTCAGATGCTTGGATCCATGGGGAGAGAATGAGAAGCAAAAGGAGAGAAGTAGTAATGTCACTTTATAGATCATTGATGTGGTCTCACAAAATCTATCCATCCATCCATCTATCTATCTATCTATCTATCTATCTATCTATCTATCTATCTATCTATCTATCTATCTATCTATCTATCTCATATCTATCTTCTATCTATCTATCTATCTATCTATCTATCTATCTATCTATCTATCTATCTATCTATCTCATATCTATCTATCTATCTATTCTATCTATCTATCTATCTATCTATCTATCTATCTATCTATCTATCTATCTATCTATCTATCTATCTATCTCATATCTATATATCTATCTATCTATCTCATATCTATCTATCTATCTATCTATCTATCTATCTATCTATCTATCTATCTATCTATCTATCTATCTAAATTTATATTCCCAACCCCCCCCAACCCCCCCTCTCCCCCTCTCTCTCTCTCTCTCTCTCTCTCACAAACTCTCTTTTTCGTTTTATGTGTCTTGCTGTTAATATATTTAAACAGGACATTAAACTGGGCAATGTGGGGTCTCCATGAATCGGTTCATTTATCATCTTCCCTCTATCATGGTTGAAGGAGCTGTAGATATCTCTCAATGGAGTGGACTTGTGTTATAAACGGAAAAGAAAAATCTATCCCTTGACCTTTTCCTTTGACGCAACCCGGCAGCTAAGTCCATAGTAATTAATAAGTATTCCACATATTGAAATGACTACTGGATAATGACATTAAAGGCCTTGCATGTAATATGGTGAGAGTCCTGGTGGGAAAGACTAATAGAAGAAAAAAAAAATACCTTTTGTTTTAAATGTGTTAGAAAAACTCTCATACCGCCCAGGCATTGACACCTAGACTAATGATGTGATTAATTAGCGTTTATGAATTACATAACCATTGCATGGCTTTTGTCCATTGAGAAAGGAAAGCCATTTACAAACAGGAGTGGCAATATATTAAACACCTTCATTTCCTTGATTACATTTATGCATCTGAGCAGAGCAAGATATTTCTCCAAAGAATGTTATATTGGGGGGAAAAAATCTCTGCTTCAGGCAATAGCAGACATTAAGATTGTGTCATTAACAAGAGTAATGAGATTTCACAAAGTGCAGGATGGCACAAATAATTCTGCTCAGTCCTCATGTGTGAGCATTGGTAGGGAGGTAACAGCATGAGGCATAGTGGCTCTTTCTTTCTCTTTATTTTAATTTATTTTTTATTATTTTAACATTTGAATTACAAATTATTCATTCAGAGTGGGTAGATGTTTATTTATTTATTAACAGGCGTCTTTATAGAGCCATCAGATAATGTACACACACACACACACGCTTGCACGCACGCACACACACACACACACACATACACGCGCGCACACACACACACACACGCGCACACACACACACACACACAAGTTAATTTAGTCAGCAGTTGTTTAACCGACCATGTTTTGGACAAGTGGGAAGATGCTGGAGCACCCAGGGGAAACCCACACAGACATAGGGAGAACATACATACCCCATACAGATAAGGCCTATTCAAACTTATGACCTCAGCGCTGTGAGACACAAGTGCTAGTTTCTATATTCAGAACAGAGGCGTATCTATGGGTCCAGCGTCCCTGACAAAGTAAAGGACTGGTGCCCCCCTCCCATTACCCATTTACTCCCAGTACTCCCATCATGTGCCTCCAGCAGCCTTCCACAGTATTCCCATCATGTGCCTCCAGCCTACCCCAGTACTCCCATCATATGTCTCCAGGCTCCCCTCAGTACTCCCATCATGTGCCTCCAGCCTCCCCCACTACTCCCATCATGTGTCTCCATGCTCCCCCAGTACTCCAATCATGTGCCTTCCCATCATGTGTCTCCAGGCTCCCCCAGTACTCCCATCATGTGTCTCCAAACTCCTCCAGTACTCCCATCATGTGCCCCCAGGCTCCAGCCCCTCCCCCCAGGATTTCTTACCTTACCTTTGTCCTCCGAGCGGAACTGCAGTTCGAATTGAAGTCCTGTGGTGGTCGAGACTTGCAAGGAAAATGAAGTCTCACGGTCACAGAGCAGTCTGTAACCGCGGATATCCTAGCAACCAGCCAGCCCTCATTTTAAAAGCATCCAGCCGCAGTCTGACTCCAGATCTTATCTCCATCTCTTAGCCACGGGTGGCATCGCGCCCCCCCCCTGCTTTGTCTGGCCCCCCTGGCGGGTGCCATCTTGGCCAAGGGGTAGATATGCCTCTGATTCAGAAAGTGTTAACATTGTGATCATAGCTATAATATTGCAATTGTTACAGCGATATACTTGGAGGAATAAAACTGCTGACCCTGGTCGCTAATGTGCCACCACTCTGTAAAATATGGGCCTTTTGTTAGACAAAATTTCAAAGTCACCATGTAGTTGTACAGAATACTTCTCCCACTTGTTGCTATTGCGATGTTCTCAAATTTCGGAAATGATGCAGCAGAATGTCGGCCGTATTATTTTATACGCAATTCCCATTTAGAAAAAATACGTTTCTGTACGGATACGCTTCCAAGAGTCAAGTTCATTTTGACTGCTGTACCTGTGAGCTGTGCTCTGCTCTCTGCTTCCCTAATTAGTGGCTAGGGTTGGGTTAAGAAAGAATGTTAGAATTAGAGGAACGTATTCACGCTTAAGAATCAGCTACTTCTTAAGTACGGTCATTTATGAAATGACCTACTACGCATGCATATTAGGTCCTTTAAGCAATCTGCGTACCATTTAGGTACATAGATTGAGTACATGTGGTCTTTAAAGACCGCACATACTGTAGGAAGTAGAAAGAGGCGTGCAACGACAGACTCTGGGAGGAATTAAGAAGAGTGGGAAAGGGAGGAATTTAAAGTAGGCACGGAGGGCGGGGTAGGGGAAAGGATGTTCACATTACAATATTTTAACAGACTGGAGTCTTGGTAACAACTGTCTGATTGAAAACAGCCAATCAGTGATCACTGTTGCTATTTCAGTGCTATGTTTTACTTTCGAAATTGAGAGTATCGGAACAGCAAACCGCTTCCATATGGGGCAAAATTCAGCTTCAAATTCTTCCCCTTTTGGATTGTATGCAGACTGACAGAAAAGAAGGCCGGCCTCTTCATCGGCTCGTCTAACGTACGGAATCTAGCTACTTCTGCACCCTACCCTGAGTCTACTTAATAATAACAGTGATTACTTTTGCCAAATAGCTGTACGGAAATAATATCCTCTATGCTTAATAGATTGACCGTGTAGCTTTATCTAGGCTGGATTTAAAGTATACAGCCTGATATGACAATATTTCTGACTGTGTCCTCCTGTCGTGCATGGAACGTCTTCGGTTTCGGAGTCTCCATAAAAATCCTCAATCACCAGTCCTGGTCACCACCCAGTAAGTGCTGCTCCTAGGAATCTCTGGCAAAAATGAATGTGTCGCTGGCAATCATTCTCAACTCCAGCACGATTAACCAATAAAATATAAAAGTGTGCAGTTAATGGACCCATTTCCTCCCAAATCTAAGAGATGCAGTGAAAATGGCACATGTTAGAGGTGACCTTTCATTAAATGATTTTTACATCTATTTCTTGTTCCTCAGCAGCAAATAGCAATTGTATTGTATTATGTCCGTCTCATTGGCCAAATCTGTGCTATTTCTCACTTATGTGTAATTTAGCAGTTAGCATGGAAATATTTGGTGACATTTACAGCGACTGAGAGAGAGAGAGAGAGATGAAGAGTTTTTCTTGAAATGTTACTTTCTTCTAAATGTTTCAGTGTACTTGTTAGATATTTAATAATTGTGGTGTGATATTTATGCAAAAGGTGTCAGAAATTCACAACAGCTTAATAAGCATAAACATTTGATTTTGAGAGCACAAACTCTAGTAGACTGTATTCCAGAGAGTATAGATCTGTATAGAATAGATCTAAATAGTATAAAAATAAATTGTGACTAAGGAAAGGGAACTAACATTATATAAAAAAAAAAAAAGGTGAAATAAAACAAAAAAAACAATGGTGGCTAATTTCTTGAAATATTCCTGGAAAACTAAACATTGTATGAGCCTAATTACTATAAGTGGGAGGGTTGAACATTCCCCTCGCACTGAAGACCTTACATTAACATTTATGCCCCGGCCCAACTATAGGCCTGATTCAGACATAAGAAGGAGCGTGAAAATAAGTGAGGAAAGTTACTCCTGGGCAAAACCATGCTGATTGCAGGGGGAGTCAAGTTAATTGTATGCTGTGCATGCAGGGATATATATTTGAATTGCTTACTGCACACAGATACTGACCAGCTTTACTATCACACTGATTCTTGGGCTTGGGCTGGGAAACATCACCTCTCATCTCTAATACTGTTTACAACATATGAAATATGACTCCCCTGCAATCAACATGGTTTAGCCCAGGAGTAACTTTCTTCTCTTATTTTCAAGCTCCTTCTTAAGTCTGAATCAGGCCCTATGTATGTAAGGGTTTCCATAGAAACATAGAAAGTGACGGCAGATAAGAGCCACATGACCCATTCAGTCTGTCCAGTTGTTTATTTAAAACTATACTAACCCTAGATCCTTTTAAACTCAATTTAGTTTGAGATTTAGGATATCCTTATATTTAACCCAAGCATGTTTACACTGTTATACTGTGTTACCCTTTACCACCTCAGGTGGGAGGTTATTCCACTTATCTATCATCCTTTCAGTGAAGTCATTTTTCCGCATGTTTCCTCTGAATCTACCACCCTCCAGTTTTTATTCATGCCCTCGTGTTCTATTACACCTCTTCCTTTAAAAAACGCCAACCTCCTATAGCACCCTCCTCACAACCCTTGATATATGTGAAAGCTGCTATCATGTCCCCCCTCTCCCTTCTCTGCTCCAAGCTATACATGTTTAGTTCCTCTAGTCTTTCTTGGTATGTTTTGTGACACAGGCCATGGACCATTTTAGTTGCTCTTCTTTGCACAGTCTCTAATGTATTTATGTCCTTCTGGAGATATGGCCTCCAGAACTGAACACAGTATTCTAGGTGAGGTCGTTTAGCCAAGTCTTTATTGTGCAATTTAAATAGCTCCACCTTCCCGCCATGTGGACATGCTTTAAGCATGAAACCCCGTCCCATGAGGATCCAGGTCTATGCTGGAGTTCACAGTGTGTTCATGTGCATATGAAGATTGGGACCATTTTTCGCATGACTATTGATCTGGTCCAATGTCGTCAGATTAGGGCAGGTTGTTACCTATGCCATTTCTCAAAACTGTCATATAATGCAAAGCTTTACTTGGAAAAACCGCCTGATACTGGTATATCAGTTATACAATGGGGACCTCAACATTTTTTTTTATTTTAATATATTAGTTAGTAGCAGCTTTTCCTCCAGATATAAATTTTATTATTACATCCTGTACATTGCACTCCCATGGCATACCCTCCAACATGACCCATTCCATTAGATACAAAACATTCTGCTTCTCAGTTTCCATCTGTCAGTTACTATGGTAACCTCCTTTGTTGAATAGGAAAATAGTTTTTTAACATCAGTCCATCCATTTAAACCAGGTGAGTGACAGTTGGAAGCTCAGGTGCGGATTTGGAATGGGTTATGTTGGAGAGTCTGCAATGGTAGGTCAATGAGGGTTTTATTAAACTAAAGGGGGGTTGGAAGAACTTGTTACATTGAACCTCTAGTGAGGTTTTACCAATGTAACAAGTTGTTCCAACCCCCCCTTTAGTTTAATAAAACCCTTTGGGTTAGATTTACTAAAATGTAGAAAAGAAAAAGTGGAGATGTTGCCCATAGCAACCAATCAGATTTTAGCTGGCATTCTCTAGAATGTAATAGGAAAGAGCTAGAATCTGATGCTATGGCCAACACCTCTACTTTTCCAAACCCGCAACTTAGAAAATCTGGCCCCAGAGGTCCAATGTAACATTGTGTTTCTACCTCCTTTAGTTTAGTAAGACCCTTTGGGCTAGATTTACTGAACCGTGGAAAAAGAAAAGTTGAGATATTGCCCATAGCAGCCAATCAGATTTTAGCTTTCACTTTCCAATTACACACTAGAGAATATCAGCTAGATATTAATATCTCCACTTTTGCTTTTTCACAGTTTAGTAAATCTAGCTTATTGATTCTTAAATGAATACTAAGATTGAGGGAGATTTGAATATTTTGTGTGAATCTTCTCACTAGATTGGACAAAATCCACTTAGAAAGGAGATTCTGGTCACTGCCACGGTGAACTTGAACGGTGCCAAATACAGAAAGAAGTTCATGTGACAACCCTTAAAGTTTTCTCTTCCCTACCTCATATTTCATTTCTTAATCTCAGTGGGCTGGATCCAGACTTAAGAAGGAGCTTGAAATTAAGCTTGTGATTCTGACTTAAGAATGTGCTTAAAATAAGAGAGGAAAGTTACTCCTGGGCT
Source organism: Limnodynastes dumerilii (assembly GCA_011038615.1). Classification (NCBI taxonomy): domain Eukaryota; kingdom Metazoa; phylum Chordata; class Amphibia; order Anura; family Limnodynastidae; genus Limnodynastes; species Limnodynastes dumerilii. The sequence goes on from WWET01000928.1 coordinate 35,798, forward strand.
AAACCATGTTGATTGCAGAGGAGTCATGTGTTGCAAACAGTATTAGAGTTGAGTATAGCCCAAGTCTAAATACCAGTATGATAGTAAAGGTGGTCAGTATCTGTGTGCAGTAAGCAATTCAAAGATATATCCCTGCATGCAAAGAATACAAGTAACTTGCCTCCCCCTGAAATCAACATGGTTTAGCCCAGGAGTAACTAAGTTCAAGCACTTAACTAGGTCTGGATCCAGCCCATTGTTCTTTGAAGCAGATTGTAATACAAAGCATGACAAGATCAATTTCTTGCATTTGATTTTCTACTCCCCATCTCAATACACATGGCTCACAAAATGTTATAGTCATGCTTATTTTTATGAGAAATACTAATCATTTGTGAGCATCATGAATCAATAATATTAACTAGAATGCTTAAAGAAAAGTTCTAAAATCAACTCTGGTCCCAAAATGGTAATGTTTTTGTTAATGTTTTTTGTTTTAAAAGGAAAGCGCTTACTTTTCATAGATTTAGAAGTACCAGCTGTGTTCAGAGAGAAGCATTCTGTAATATGAAGTCTGTTGGAGCATTACTTTTACTTTGAAAACTATACAGATTTGGGGTGGTACTAAATCTCAGACAATTACTGTGACCGCAGTTACTGATAAGTGTACCAAACATTTATTATTTTCCTAGCTACCAATAGCTAGTTTACTGAATCTTGGTTTTTCGTTATGATTATGTTGGCAAAAAAATTATTTCTTAAATCTTGGTCAATAATCAAAAACACAGAAAACTTCTGGGTATTGGTAATGATCACAGTAACTGATAAATTAATGGTTCTGCCATGCACAGAGTTCTTGGAATTAGCTTTGATCTTGGCTACAGTACTGACTTGTCAATTTTGTATAGAGTATCCTGATTATTAAACACAGTTATAAATTATAACTTAGATTAATAATAAATCAGATTATTTATATTATTCCTAGGATGTAAGTATTGTAGTTTCCAAAACAGTATACTCTGCATGTTTGTGCAACAACAACCTTTAGAAAGTATTCATCTTCTTATCAGGGGAAAAGACAAAGAGATGGTAATAACATGAACTAGATCCAGACTTCTCCTCCTAGTGATCGGAAAACATCCGCTTTTGGTAATCCGTGCAAGCGCTAGCACCCCATTACCAGGATGGGTCTGTGGTAGAAAGCGAAAGGGCTTCTGCTATGTGGAAGGGAGAAGGTATGAAGAATGTATTATCCTGACTTCTACACTGTCCCCATTTTACATGTGGAAGGTGTGGAAATCATAGTAGGGTTTTGTGATCAAAAGTTAATATTTACAAAGATCACCCTCTATAAAAGAAAAGTATAACCTTCTTACCTGGGTGACCTCCAGATGGTAAAAACAGTATGACATCTGTTTAGTAAATGAAGGAAAAATTTATGGTTTTCTGATTTTCCCTAATTGATAGTGCTTTCTACTCTTTGACTAGATTGATTTCAATGAACATTGTAAAAGTACATATTCTACAAGATTTATCCATGCTGTAAACAAAGAATTACAACGATCACCTTTGAGGATCATTGTAATTCAGTGGCTACAGCATTGATACACATTGTAAACATGCTGAACTTAGAAATTTTTCAAAACACACGCGATGTGCCGCGATTAGTCAAAGGGCTATTCGCTGTGATTTTTTTATTAAAATCACTGCGAATAAGCCCCAAATGCATCGCGGGGCATCGCGTGAGTTTTAAAAAAATCGTATGTTAGTGAATTAGGGTCCAAAAAATTCACCAGTCGCGGATCATTCGCAGCGATGGGCCGCGATGACCCGCGATTTGATTTTTGGGAAAAAATTTGAGTTTAGTGAATGAGGCCCTTGTAGTCAAACATGCAGCCACTCGTAGTTTCATAACATCTATGGGGCCGCAGGTTTGACAGGCATGTCCTACAGCATGCTTTGCTAACCTTGTGGCTCTCCTCATGTAGAGGCTCATGTTTACCACATATGTCCTACACAGTTAACAATTCATTACTTTTGAACATCTCTTTCTCTTTCTCTTTCTCTTTCTCTCTCTCTCTCTCTCTCTCTCTCTCTCTCTCTCTCTCTCTCTCTCTCTCTCGCTCTGTCTGTCTGTCTCTCTCTCTTGGAAATAAACAGGAAAGGGCTGGATTCATATTTAGTTCAAATTGAATAAAGTCGCACAGGTTTTAATTTATTCTGCCACTTATCAACCAGCATTTCAGTGAAGTTATTTATCAGAACATTGTGGTAGATCCAGAAATCCGCTTGTAATCCGTATCCTAGCGTAGCGTATTTACACGAGCGTACCTTCTATACACTCCTCTAGGCACACCCCCTGCATGTACGTACTTTGGCCGCTTTACGCTTTCCAAACCCTACCTTAACTTTTGGCAGTGTAACCGCTCACGTCCGCACGCGTATGTATAGCGTGCGCATAGTTACGCCGCTAAGCACGCCCATACTGTACGATTTAAATGCAAACCCCCCGCCTACATTGCGTAATTTCATCGTACTTACGGCTATTGTAATATTGGCACGCCCCCTCGAACGTTTTTACGCTACTGTTACGTGAAAGGCCCTTACGCTCACAGTTACGTTGCGTTACGTTACGTAACATCTGCTGTGCACATGCTCGGTACACACAAAAAAGCGTTTTTACGTCTCCGCCAGGCGTAAATATGACGGAAAACGTTGTTCTGGATCTGCCCCATTGACCCTGATTCACACTTAAGAGTGAGTTAGTAACTCTCCCATCCTGCCCCTGGACCCACCTTATCTTACTAACCTTCTTAAGAAGGAAACTACGCACAGACATTGCCTCCGTCTCACACTTCTAACTAAATCCTCCCCGAGGCGGCATTCCGGCTCTTTCTAACTCAGCTTTAAAGACTGCACGGAGGCATACAATACCTAACGGTACATACATTGCGTAACTGACCTACTACACATGTCTAGGGAAAATATGTGTGAATCAGGGCCATTTCCTCTAAACCCACCACCCTCCAGTGCATACGCAAGCCCAGGTCAACCAGAAATTTTGGGGTCCGGGACACACTTTTGGTGCTGCACCTCTATGTGACGTCACATATAGGCTGAGTGTCGTGGACCTTCAGTTAGGATGAACAGCGGAGCAGGATTTGGTTTCCAATGCGTGTAATACATGTGGGGAATATTAGCACAACTCCCAACATTTTGGAACCCAAAAACGGAACAAATAAGCTCCGCCCCATCCTGCCCAAGCTCTGCTCTTGCCCCGCCCCCGCTGTCATGCTGCAAAAATAACCCCTAGCCTGTGAGTGTTTAAGTGTGTGTGTGTGTGTGTGTAAGTGTGTGTGAGTGTGTGTGTGTGTGTGTGTGAGTGTGTGAGTGTGTATGTGTGTGTGTGTGTGTGTGTGTGTGTGTGTGTGTGTGTGTGTGTGTGTGTGTGTGAGTGTGTAAGTGTGTGTGAGTGTGTGTGTGTGTTAGGGAATTAGGGATGGATCCAGACCTACGCTCCCTTTACGTTTCAACACTGAATGTATTTACGCTAGCGTAATTACTATGCACTCCCCTCGCTCGTATGTACTTTTGCCGTCTTACGCTTTTTAAACCCTACCTTAACTTCAAATCGTAGCTACTGTCGGCTGTAATGGCTGCACGTACTTACACACCTAAGCACGCCCATACTGTACGATTTAAATGCCTCACCCTGCCTCCGAAGCGTAACTATGGGTGTCGTATGCCTGGCACGCCCCTTTGTTCATAGTTACGCTCTTGATAGTAGGATGGTATATAAGTGATGAGTTACGTGCTGTAACATCTGCCGCGTGCATGCGCAGTACATAGAAAATAGCGTTATTCCGTCTCCGGCTAGTGTTAATACGCTAGCGGACGTAGCGCTGGATCTGGCCCTTAGACTGTAATGCAGCAGAGGTTGATGTGAAGGACTGTGTAAGATTGTAAAGAGCTGCTTAATATAATGCAATGTTAAAAAATAAAACATATGTAAAATGACAATACTGATAATATGGTCGTACTATCTGACTGCCAGGACATGTAAGACGTCCATTAATGTTCTCTGTGAAAGCAGGACGTTTATAAATAGATTAAAAAAATAATACAAATTCTACCTTAAGGAATTGCTTTGGTTATTGGCTGTAACAAGTCCTGTTTTTCATATTTTTGTAGGTGATTTATAAGTGACTTCTTTCACACATTGAAATAGTAGTTTTACATTGAAGATACACATCTAAAAGCAGTAGAGCACATTGTACAATGGACCAGACCTTGTGTCAGTGCATAAGAAATGTTGAATTTGTTGTGACCCATTCACCATCCCCTCCTGCTTGCCCAAAAAAAGCGAAAATTTGAAAAAGGGGCATGGCTTAGTGGGTGCTGCACGTAACTCTGAACATACGTACCAGCAAAGGCCAGTACCATCCTCCTCTATGTTTTTTATACTGTATCCAAAAATGTTTCTATTCAACTGTCTTCGATGCTAATCCCAGATATTCTAGATTATTTAACAGTCTATGATGTGGCACAGTGTCAAAAGCCTAACAATAGATAGGTAGATAGATATGAGATAGATAGATGGATGGATGGATGGATGGATGGATGGATGGATGGATGGATGGATGGATGGATGGATAGATAGATAGATAGATAGATAGATAGATAGATAGATAGATAGATAGATAGAACATTTCTAGTTACAGCTCTGTCATAGTTACAAATAAAAAGTATTGAGAGATGTGAATAAAAAGCCTATACTATATTTAATGTATGCATGCTTAACAGTATATCTCATATATGTACCTTCAGGTTGTTGTGTGGCATATTTAATTTGTATTCTACAAGAGGGAAAGTATGTCATTTTAACTAATTCATTATGCAAGCCTGAAAATTGATCCATGTAATTAAACAGAAATCAATTGACGATGAACAGCTATGGTTAATGTCTGAAGCAAATCAGGGAATAGGGAACTAATTATTCCCTTAAAAAGTACATTGGCTTTGACATACTAAAACAATGGCATTACTTGACTGGAATAATAGTTGTACTTTTATAGTTTGTTTTATGTTTCCAGTTTCTCACTATGGAAATGAATCCCATTGTCAACAAAAAGTCATTGTGTGCAACATTCAGGAGCTACGTACAATTCTTGTAATGCATAGTTACCCAGGGACACATAATACTTTATCATTTACATATTATAAATATTAATTCTCTTCTCCACAAGGACTTTGGACTCTTTATTATAAGAATATAATAATAAATAAACTATATAGAAGCCAAGATTGTAAGTCGTGAAGTTTACTAATAATTCCCAGATCTCTTCTCCCGCGATATCTCTAGGTTTAATATGGCTACAGTGAATCTCCAGGAAATGGTAAGTCCCGTAGACGAAAAACAAAGATCAATATTTTCAGTTGATGATCCTGTTAGTGAAGAGGAGAAAAATAATTAAGCAAATAATGGTGACAGCTGTGCCAGAACAGCATTGTAGAAATCACTGATTCCTCCGATAACATCTAGTCTTCTGTTAAGAGACAGAGAAATTTAAAGCCAACGTATTGTTTAAGCTACACAAATTGCATTCCAAGTGGACCTTGGTCATGGTAAGCAGTAGACATGCAAAACGCCTCACTTTCCCTATTGTAGCAGGACAGTCCCAACACATGGCACTCAAAGGGACAGGGGTTATGGTGAAGTGATGCAGAGTTTTAACCAAATTTATGGGCAGCATTTGGATGGAACTAGAAGGAGTTTGGATGGAACTGAACAGGGCTTATTTTGTCCTTCTCTTTATTAATGTTGGGAGCCAATACAGCTGACTGCTCAATTGCGGCTGTACACGAGTACAATGGTGAATGTTCTTATTTTGACATTGTACCCATTATCAGTGCCGAATTATACTCTGCCTGACGTGGAGGATGCGTGAAGGGATGGTTAAAGTTACACTGTTAGAAGGGGATGGTTAGGGGGAAAGTTACAATGAAACTGCTAGAAGGGAAAAGTTAGTGAGAGGGGAAAATTAAGGTTAGGCTGCAGGAAGGGAAAGATTGGGGTTAGGCTGAGGAGAAGGGACAGTCAAGGTTAGGCTTCAGGAGGGGGAAGGATATGGTTAGGCGGAAGAGAATGGATTCTTAAGGTCAGGGTTAGGGGAGACAAACCAGTCATGGGAACGACACTGTCTCTCAAACAGCCGAAAATTGACTGTGGAAGTGAATTAATTGCCGGGATGTGATCTGTTGCAATGGACCCAAGACAGTCACTGCTATGCACCCACTGAAGTCACGATGCACAGAGTAGACCATGATTCTGTTCTCTTCTGAGCATCTTAAAGAGGAAGGTGGTAAGGTAGAGCTGCATTGCTCATTCAGACATAGTGGACTCCTTATCCTAACCCTCACCCTAACCCTCCCAACGTAAACCCTCCATGTTCTGCAGCCTGACCCTAACCCTACTCCCCTTCTATGAGCCTAACCCTTACCCTCTCCTTCTTACAGCCTAACCCTAGCCTTCAGCAGCCCACCATAGCCTGTCCCTACAGCTCACTGAAAACCAATTGGGAATGTGTACTTGTTTGAAATAGGGCCATTAGCCATCACCCGTTCTCAACTTGGAATATATGCAATACGGACGATTTCAACACAGATGCAGCCGCTATTCAGTTGCCGGCTATTTCCGTGTTTGGAAATCAGTCATTCGTATCGGAAACTGCATCCAATTTAATCCCATGCTTTTTAGTCTTTCATCTTGCTGTTTAAAATATAGTTACAACAAGTACTACTATCAAAGAGGTTGCGCTACATTTCTTGGTGGAATAAAGATACTTTTATTTTTGGAATTATATTTTATAAAGTTAAATCTGCATAATGGTCAAAGTGCACAGATTAAGCAGGGAAGTAGTGTTAGAAGTTATAAGAGTGCTTCCTACTTACATGGTGAGCTTTGAAAACCATATACCGGGCAACACAGTGGCTCAGTGAGCAGCATTTGTGTCTCACAATGCTGAGGTCACGAGTTTGAGTCCCAAACTAGACCTTATCTGTGTGGCGTTTGTATGTTCTCCTCATGTCTGCTCTGGTTTCCTCCCACACTCCAAAAACATGCTGGTACATTAATTGGCTACTGAACATTTTTCGTCCTAGTTTGGGAACTTAGAAAGTAGCTTCAATGGTTCAGGGATCTGATGTAAATGTGAAATATTCTCTGTAAAGCTCTACATAATCTATATAAAGACCTGTTAATAAATAAATATACTAACTACAAAAAAAGATATACTTCTTTCTTACATAATATGTATAAAGAACATACTCATAGCAGTGAATGAATGTCTCAACCTATTTAAATTGTCATTTGAAATCACTTAGGGCTGTATTTGCCATTTATCTTTGAGGAATATAACTAACTTTGGCTCATACCTATATTAATGGAGATTTAAACACATAAGCCAATGAATTCAACTGAAATGCCTTAACACCTTAATTATGTACTGTGTATGACATCACACTTCAGTCTTCCATATAAAGCTAATTTACGCTCAATGAAAAAAATGTTAGTATATAGTTAATTCAATAAATATATTTAATAATTCAATAAAGCCAATGCCTTTTGTAAGAGTTTATACTTGCCATTTGACAGATGGCAGAAAATTGCATTAGCAACCAAGGAGTTGTGAGTTCAGGATGTGGTGTAGGTAACTTTTCCAAGTTGGGGTTAACATTAGTAGCAAGAAGGCAAGAATTGAACATGAAATGGATGTAGCTAGTTGGGCAGCAGGGGGTGTGGGCTTGACTAGTCAGGTGCAGATCTGGATTAACAATAAGGTGATTGGAACTAGCCCCAGGCCTTTATCTGAAAATAGGCCCATCAAGAAGTCCATGTGATGACTGGTTGTCCACTGTTATCATTACGTAAAATAGACAATTTTGGAGCCACTGTGGATGTTCTGCTCCTCCCATCAGCCATTGTAGAGTGCAGACGTGACTCTTTAGCCTTTAATAGAGCAAGTACTGTTAGTAAGCATATATTTCTTGTGCCATTATGGTAACACTAACGCATGGCTGATCATGCCCTCTCCACCGGGCCCATGTAACCCTTAATCTGGCTTTGGGTGCAGGGGAAAGAATCACAAGCTCTGTTCCATCGGTAGAACAGCACTGATGTAAAGAAAAAAAATCAGGCCAAGCAAGTTCTATGCGTAAAAACATGCATGTGACAGATGCTAATGAGTCCCTGTGCTTTCTGAGGCCTCATAGATGGTGAGACCGACGCCAATGCGATCGTGTACTATCACATGTACATTTTGTCACAGGTGTCTGCAGAACATGGTCTTATTATATATCTTAAGGGTAATTCTGAGGATATCATGCTAATAATCAATGTATTACATTATTTCATGCGTTAGAGGGGATGACTGATGTAATTAATAGCCAGCACTGTTGGAGATTGTGCGGTGAAATGCATTTTGATACCGATCTTTTACTGAAAACATTCAGGAAAGAAGTAATTACCATTTTTTTCTGTGGCCTTATAAATGTGTATTACAGGCTATCATATTTGAAACATAATTAGACTTTTATTATACAATATATTATAACAAAGCATTTTCTATATTTCTATGCCTGTGAAATGCAATTAACCTTTTATATTTGACAAAGTCATCAGACTTAGGTTGTATGTCATTTGCACAAGCGCATAGAGAAAAGCAATCTTGTTTTATAGAATTGTTTTCTACCTCTCAGCGTTCTGTTATTTGGTTACTGTAAACAACTTCTTCGTTGCTGCCTTTATTTAACATGCTTACAAAATATACAGCCTCCCAACTTTTTGGGGAACTGAGACACCGTGAGACTGATCCAGAGTGAAGCGTGAAATGATTTAAATATACCAACACACAGTGGTGAGATTTCATCACAGTTGCTGGGAGGCAAGATAAATATTGCTCTCTTTCCCCATGCTGACGTGATGATGATGTCAAAACTAACAAGTCAATGAGGAGGGAGCAAGCACAGAGAAGATCTGGACCTTGCTCTCTGCTCCTGCCAACGTGTGGAGTGCTGGAGATGGCAATGTTCTTGGGGGGGGGGGGGGGGGGGGGTATGGGG
>WWET01000928.1:85156-120683 GCA_011038615.1 Limnodynastes dumerilii
AATTCTGATAAAGCATAACGGTGTGGGATTTGGGTAAAGGAGAACCGAAGGCCTCCTGTGAATAGCCTTGGTGGTGGCAGTTTATTGGTAATAAGTCATATTTGGGGTGGGAGAAGGGGCATTAGTCATTGGAGAACAGACCAGGTGGCTGTTGTGATTTACCCCTTGAGCCCCAGATCAGTCACGAAAGCCTCAGGTAAGGTCAGGGTCGTGACACCCACAATCAGAGCAATAACACAAATTGTCCTCATGAGATTGCTGGTGAGCTTCCAAAGTAGATTTGGAACTGAAATACTCTTTACAAACAGCATGAAAATTGATTATTATCCCTGAGAGTTTTCTGATGGTTGACAAGAAATGAGCGTCTACTGAAACATCTCTGACACTCTGAGCAACGATATATCTTTCCAGGAGAATGTAAGGAGACATGAGGACCTGCTGGGGGCAAAAGTACTAAGATAAAACCATCGGCACATCAGCGAATGAATAATTTCATCATAGGTAATACATATGCACCATAGGCTTTATTTAGTACCATATCAAAATCATTTCAGAATCAGTCTACCAGCTGTACCCAAATCACAGTGAGGTTTGACTAGTCCAGTGTTCCCCTTATTATTGACAGAGAAACCTTACTGATGTTAGGGACAGATGTAGAAAATTGTATAGGTAGTGAAATCTAGAACAGAACAAACATCCACCTATATCCGTTACCACTCTCTCTTTGTACACTCTGATCACAATCTGTAATGATTTACTATGACTATTGAAATATTTGCTTCTGGCAATGATTCCATATATACAGAAAAATTACTTCACTGAAAGGGTGATAGATAAGTGGAATATTCTCCCATCTGAGGTAGTTGAGGCCAATACAGTAGAACAATTTAAACATGCTTGGGATAAATATAAGGGTATCCTAAATTGTAAACCAAATTGAGGGTAAATAGAGTCTAGGGTCAGTATAGGTTCAAATAAACAAATGGGCAGACTAGATGGGCCATGTGGCTCTTATCTATATAAGTATGCACTGGAGGGGGGGGGCATATGCCACTTATACACCGGCCTGCATTGGCTGCCTTTGTGATAACGCACCTTCACTGTAAAGAAGCTGTGTTAATATTATTATTACGCTTATTTATATAGCACCACAAATTGTCCACAGAGCTTTACAGAGAACATTAGACATTCACATCAGTCTTTGCCTCTATTGGAGCTACACACTAAGGTCCCTGACACACACACACACACACAGACTGGAGCTAATTAAGTCGGCAGCCAATCAACCAACAAGAATGTTTTTGGCATGTGGGAGGGAACCAGATCACCCACAGGAAACCTACACAGACATGGGGAGAACATACAAACGCCACACAGACAAGGCTTAGTCCGGGAATCAAACTCATGACCTCAGCGATATGAGGCACAAGTGCTACTCACTGAGCCACAGTACTGCCCCTATTAGTCATCATTTTACCTCTTCGTTCTTTCACATTTTCCAGCAGTGGATTTATGCCGGGTACACACAAAACGGACCTAAAGCCACCAAAAATTGTACACATGACTTGATAATCGGACTGAGTTCCTGCTGTGCTCTACCGTGTTAATAGAACACGCAAAGTGTTTTTTTGGCATACTGACATATACTTATTACTGATTATAGGGTCTGATAATTGTATAGTGGGGCATAATAATTGTGTATTGTGTTTCTCACTTTAAGCCCATAATAATGTAAAAATTGTTATGTGTCTAAAATTTATGAACAACAGTCATAATCCTGTTTAAACAAACAACATTAGCGATCTTGGAATCCAGACTTAAGTAAGTGCTTGGAATTAATTACTCCTGGGCTAAACCATGTTAATTGTATTCTTTGCATGCAGGGATATATCTTTGAATTGCTTACTGCACACAGATACTGACCAATGTTAGTATTACACTGTTATTTAGACTTAGGATAGGAAACATCACCTCTCGACTGTAATACTGTTTGCAATAGAAATATGATGAAATATGACTCCCCTGCAATCAACATGGTTTAGCCCAGGAGTAATTGATTTCAGACACTTACTTGATCCAGCCACTTAATGGTAAATCTAATATGAGTGAGAACAATCTACAATCCCTAGAACTTTATTAAGTTGTAGGGGCTGATTCAGAGTTGCACTTCCACCTTTTTTTAGGTGTAAGTGTAGACCTGAGCAATAGCATGTTGAATTGCAAGGGGAGGCAGATTTAAATTGTAAAACCAGAATTAAAATTAGGAGGTGAAGTTTCTTAGCTTAACTCTATTTTATAGAATAAACATAAAGCTATGCAGTATTTTAGTTCTTTGTGTAAAAGTCATGTATTTTCCCTGCATGCAAAAAAATTTAAATTAGTTGACACCCCTTACTTTAAAAAATGGTTTAGCCGAGCTGTACACTTGCACCTAAATAAAGGTGGAAGTGCATCTCTGAATCAGCCCCGTAGTTAGTAAGGACAATTGCAGATTCATTTAAAGAGGAAAATGTTATGCTAATTAAAAGGATTTTTGCTATGATAGGCTGAAGTGGAGAATTGGAACTCCCTGCTGTGACCAAATGAGTGTGATGTTTATAAAGCTAAATTTAAAAGATTTATAATGAGCAATTATGAAACATTTAAATCTCACACTTATTTAAAAACATCATCTTACCAAAGTTTTCTGTTTAAAGTTAGAGGCTGCAAATATAGGCAGTATCTTAGTTTGACACTTGTTCCATTCAATGGCTCTTATTGGTGCTCTCTGTTGGCCATTTTAATTGGCTGCCTGCCTTTTATAAGGGAGGAAGTCTAGCTCCTGCATGAGGTTCTTCCCATCTTTTAGATTACTTCTTTACGTGCTATTTGCAAAAGACTATGACTTTTGTTGCTTTCTGCTTGACCTGGCTCTCAGACAATATTTTATAGATATTCTAATTAATGGACTCTGTTCCTTAGTTCTTAGACTGCTCCTTCTCTGTCTCTACCCTTAGCTCCTCCTCCCCTACCACTCCTCTTCCCATTGGTGTTCCCCAGGACTTGGTTCTAGGTCCCCTGCTCTTCTCGCTCTACACCTCCTCTCTGGGTGTCCTCATCGGCTCCTTTGGCTTTCACTACCACATCTATGCCGACAACGCTCAAATTTATCTCTCCTCCCCAATCTCTCCCTCTCTCCTGTCCAAAGTGTCAGACTGTCTGTCGGTCATCTCCTCATGGATATCCCAGTATTTTCTCAAGCTTAACATGGACAAAACAGAAATCATAGTCTTCCCTCTTTCTCGCATCCCCTCTACCCCTTCTACTCCACCATCTTCTCCACTCAAGACCACTTGATCAAAGATCATCTTTAACTCCTCATTCTCCTTCAACCCCCACATTAAAGCCCTTTCACTATGCTCCAACTTTTACCTCCACTATTTAACTTGCATAAGACCCATTTTAGCCACAGGTGCCACTAAAACACTTATTCACTCTCTTGTTATCTCCCATCTTGACTACTGCAGCCATCTCTCTGGTCTGTCTCGCTACCCTTCAATCTATACAAAATACTGCAGCCAGACTCATCTTCCTCTCCTACCGCTCTGCCTCCACCTTCCCTCTTTGTCTATCTCTACAATGGCTACATGTAGGTTTCAAAATTCTCTTCGAGCTCCTCACCAAAACCTATAAGGCTCTCTCCTCTTCCACTGCTCTCTGTCTCTCCTCCCTTATCTCCATCCACATTCCATCCTGACCCCTCTGCATTGCTGGTGACCGCCGCCTCAACTCCAACCTGATAACTACCTCTCACTCCCATATAAAATACTTCTGCCGGCCAACCCTCTGCATTGGGACAACCTACCACAACCTATCAGGCAATCCAACACCCTCCAATCCTTCAAATGCTCCCTCAAAACCCACTTCTTGAGGCTAACGTCCCTTCCTCCACCTAAGCTTACCTGCCTACCGACCCCATATCCATACCTGTGTCTCCTGTTTGTTTACCCTCTCTCATTTAGCATGTTAGCTCTTATGAGCAGGGCCTTCCTCCCTTGTCCTCATTAATCCCACCTTCTCCTTCTACTGTCTATCTCTCACTTTATTTATCCACTCCTACACTCATATCCTGCTTCTTTATTTTCCCTATATATTGTTCCCCTATTTTTGTACTGTACTTTGTTGCTGCATTGTGCTTGTATTGTATTAATGATTTTACAAATTATGGTATTGTATATGTAATTATTGTCTTTTTGTGTGGCACCTTATAAATGCAAATAATAATAATAATAATAATAATAATAATAATAATAATAAAAACAGTTCCATTTTGGTGTCTTTGGGGCAGAAGTTAGGGGGCATGTAATTGCAGAACAACTCATATGTAGGTTCCTTTTTAGCAAAACAGATTTTTAAGACTTTTTGTCTAATGAAAAATTTTGTTAACATTTACTACATACTGTAGTTGAGAACTTTTTCACTATCAGAGCATTACCCCAAAAGGGTGTGCCCGGTATCACCCAAGGGGTGTGTCCTGTGAATAGCTCCACCGATGGGTTTGTTTAGTGATGCCTAGAAAACGTTCTCAATAAAAATGGCATCATCAGTATTTACTGATTGTTAAATTGCCAGTGAATAAACACTTTAATTATTAGGGGACTTTGAATAAGAGGTCTGCTGACATCTTTATAGAAAAGACAAAATGAGGTGACATTGTAGCTGATTAACAAGAGACCAAAGTATTTTTTGCATTTTTGTTTATTGTTTTGAAGTCATGTTGTCTCAGATAACTACCATTCTTTGATTACATCTTGCCTTCCAAGAAAATAACCACTTCCATAGGCCCCAATGCAGTGAAATAGGACAACATTTTCTTTCATAATAACATAATGACTTCTGGAGCTGACAAGGAGATTGGCAAACACTTCAGGGAGTCAGGGAGATCACCCACTCTTCAGGGAATCAGGGAGATCACCCACTTCGGGACTCAGGGAGATTACTCACTCTTCAGGGAGTCCCCAATATTCAGGGAGAGTTGGCAACCCGATTTACTAAACCCGATTTACTAAAGACTAGTTTCATTAATTTCAGATATGGCTCAAAAGTCTTTCTGTCGACAGAGGTGGGCTGGGGCAGTTGTGGTCCCCACTCCGATGGGCTGCCTTTAGAAATAGAGACAACTGAAAGTTCCTTTTCGACGTTATTTTTTCGAAAACGTTATAATTTTTTTTATGAATGGGTGATTGTGCCGATCAGCAATTCAATCCATTTATTTTTGCTGGACCTGCTGCTGACAGCTCAGGGACTTTTTGTGTTAGGGAAGATTAGTTTTATGGCCATAGAATGGGAGGGTTAGGGTCAAGCTGCGGGGAAGGGGGTTCTTAGGGTTAGACTATAGAGAAGGGAGGGTTAGGGTCAGGCTGCAGGGAAGGGGGTTCTTAGGGTTAGACTATAGAGAAGGGAGGGTTAGGGTCAAGCTGCGGGGAAGGGGGTTCTTAGGGTTAGACTATAGAGAAGGGAGGGTTAGGGTCAGGCTGCAGGGAAGGGGGTTCTTAGGGTTAGACTATAGAGAAGAGAGTTTAAGGGTCAGGCTAGGGAGAAGGGAGAATTAGGGTCAAGAAGCCTCTCTGGGGACTATTAGTGTTGGAAGGGGGGGGTTAGGCTCTTAGGAAGAGAGTGTTAGGGCCATAGAAAGGGAGGGTTAGGGTCAGGCTGCGGGGAAGGGGGTTCTTAGGGTTAGGCTATAGAGAAGGGAGGATTAGGGTCAGGCTGTGGGGAAGGGGGTTCTTAGGGTTAGGCTATAGAGAAGGGAGGGTTAGGGTCAGGCTGTGGGGAAGGGAGTGTTAGGGTCAGGCTGCGGGAGATGGTGGGTTAGGGTCAGGCTGCAGGGAAGGGAGGGTTAGAATCAGGCTGCGGGGAAAGGAAGGTTAAAGTAATGGAAGAGGAGGGTTAGTGTCAGAATTAGTGGAAGGGTTGGGGTTAGTTTTTAGGCTTACCTATCAAAGCATCGTGTTTGGTGCTCCGGGGATCGATTGCTATGCCAAGCAATTGACATCTCAGCCAGTTCGAAATAGCGCTGTTCTTAGCGGGGACCCACACTCGGCTTGGGTGGGCTGGAACTGAACAATGATTGGCAAACAACAGAAGCATAATCCTGTTGGAGTATTGATGTTGTTTCTAGCACCGTCACAGGATGGTGTCAGGAATGCAATGCAATGAGGGATAAGAGAGGGAGCCCCAAGTTTTCATCACAATAGAAAAACAGAAAAGCCAGATAAAAAGAATGTCACAACTCTGTAAGCAACCATAAAGCTAAATATTAATCAAACCCCTTACTATGATGATGCCCTGCTCTCCCTTATTTCCTGGCAAGCTGACACTTAGATAAATCTCTAATCACACTTTGCTGTAGGGACTCATTGAATGCCATAAGCAATATTGGCATAAGTGTAACATTAAAGCATTTCCTGTGCAGCCAAACCCTTGTGTTCTCCACGGCAGCAAGTACAAATATAAAGTGACTCAGCCAGAGACAAGAAGCATTTGTTGAAGATTGTACGAAATGCAATTGCTTGGCCGTTTCTTTAATGAATATTTTTTTTACTTATTTATGAATTTTATGAGGTGTTTTGAACAGATGATTTATTCTAGATTATTTTGCACTTAAAATTTCCTGGAAAACAACCTCAGATAAAACAACTACAAAAATAATATCAAACAAACTAAGAACGTTGACAGTTTAATTCAGCAGCCAAGGTCTGTAGCTTCAACCAAAACATTTGTCCACTTGGCAGTTTCTCTAAAGTGACAATTGCTTGACAAACCCTCTGTCAGCATGCGTACAGTTAGTAGTTTAGGAGTGTGCTTGACATAATTTATAGGGGGAATGGCGTTAAAAGCAATACATCATTTTTGGTGTTTGGTGAATGAGTTTCACAGCAGGGGACATTTCACGGATGACCCCTGTAAAGTATGATCAGACATATGGGATGTGTTGAATACTCAGGCATTTTTATTGCCTGCAGCATATAATGTCTTACGATTAAGAAGGGCAAATATATCACATCTCAGAAGAGTTGTTTTCAAAAGGCTCTTGCATTCGATTTGGAACCTGTTGCTGAGTTTGGTGAAAAGCGGAGAAGAATAAAACAAACAAACAAACAAAAAATAAATAAAGCTACTGGGCAAACAAACAAAACGTTACAGTGATAGAGGGTTTAAATAAATCTATGCTTTTTTCTTTATGTTGTGGAACAAGCAAGGGGTAGGCCAGGGTATAAAAATATGGATCTGCCTTCCGACACGTAGTCAGTGGCATTGTTTTGCAAGCCCTTCACCGAATCTGTGCTCTATGGCCAACTAATGATCCCTGGAATCACGGTAGGACCCGGTTGAGCATGCACTGCGATGTATCAAGGTTTTTGCAATTCTATATTTTTGTTTTTAATTAAACTGCTCATATACTTGGGTGATTATTAGGGTAACCAGCAGGAGATAACTGGTAAATAGGATGATTTTCCCCTATGGGAAAGGTCTCAATATCAGTGTCACTCACCTCTTCTGCTGAGAGCAATAATCCGGGCTGAAGAGGCAAGGGCTGCAGAGAGTGACAGGATGCTCTTGCAGCTGATTGGCTGCACAGGCCTCCTATCAATATTGGCAGGAGACACGTGCAGCTAGATAATTGGGTGGCTGGCAGAGAAACTCCGGGAAGTCTACGAAGTGAGAGGGGAGTGGTGGAGGTGGGAACAACACTAGAATGAAGAGCCCTGCTCAAGTGGGAGGGATGAACTTACAGAACATATTAGGAGGGGGAAGGACGTGGACTGCTGGTGTGAGCAGAGGAGATGATAAGCAGTCAGGGATTCTGAAGGACCAGATTACTGACCCTTATCCTTTCTGGGACCATTATCTGATGTTTCAGAAATCCATCAGCCCCACACTACAGCAATTATTGGTCTGTTCTTCTTGATAACTATGATCGAGCAGAGAATTGATCTAGTGTATGGGCAGCTTTGTTCCAAACCTTTGTATACAATAGTTTTCCTATTAAATATAATGCATTTTGTTCTTTACATCATATTTTATATATTAATTTTTTGCTCTACTGATTTTTAGACTGTATATAAAATAAATAAAAACAAAGCAAGAGACCAGCATTTACTTGTATGTGGTTAAAAATAAATAGCTTAAACCCAGTGTCCCTACTTCACATTGCAAAAACAAGGTTCATATTTAATCAGGGCCGGCGCTACCATTAGGCGATCTTAGGCGATCGCTTGGAGCGCCGGGCCCGGGGGGCGGGAGCAGTCCACCGCTTCCATTTACCTACTTTTTGTGTAAGTCTTCTGCGGCGCTGTGGTGAGTAAAGGGGGTGACGGAGAGATGAGGCTCCATCACCCCCTTTACTCACCTCAGCACCGCAGCAGAGTCCGTGATGAATGACGCCCTGCGTGACCCCGTGCTGCGTGATGGAAAGAGCGTGCCGCGGAGGAGCTAGGAGCAGGTAAGTGACTGGTGATTGTGTGGGGTTCTGTATGGTTATTATGGAGTGGAAGAAGTGATTATTATGGGATGGGAGCAGTGATTAGTATGAGGTGAGGGCAGTGATTATTATAGGGTGGGGGCAGTGATTATTATGGGATGGGAGCAGTGATTATTATGGGGTGGGGGCAGTGTGATTATTATGGGGTGGGGGCAGTGTGATTATTATGGGATGGGGGCAGTGATTATTATGGGGTGGGGCAGTGTAATTATTATGGGGTGGGGGCTGCTATATATGAGTTAAACTAGGGAGGGGCAGTGATTATTATGGAGTGGGGGTAGTGATTATTATGGGGTGGGGGCTGCTATATATGATGCATTATCACTTAAGAGCTTACCCAGTTAAAGACTTATGGCCAGACTTACTAAGCTGCGGGAAAGGAAAAGTGGAGGCGTTGTCCATAACAGCCAATCAGAATCTAGCTCTTACTTTCCTATTACATACTAGAAAATGTTAGCTAGAATCTGATTGGTTGCTATGGGCAGCATCTCCACATTATCTTTGCTGCAGCTTAGTAAATCTGGCCCCTAGGGTCGGATTTAGACCTCCGTGCGTATACTGTATGCACGCAGGTCTTGCAGTTCGCAAGGAAGTTGATGAGCACTGCCAGGAAATCATCCAAAATTCCACAAACACCTTTAAGCTCTTAAAGGAGAAACTTGATTAAGTATGAACCTGGACAAACCATGTTGCAAATTGTTATTGTGTTTCTTTGTATACAGTGGAAATACTTAGGATTTAATCATTGCACTTAAATACTCAATATCTTTATTTTATTTTAAACTGTAGTAAAATAATAACTAATTGTCCGAATAAAATATAAAGTTTACCCAAAAAAAACAAAAAAAAAACCGCAAGCAAATGAGCCAATATGCGTTACAGCATGATCCCTTTTATTGACACAGCCAGCCCCAGAGTGTGACTAAACATGATTGGTTGTTTTAAATAAGGTGCTAATCCTCTGCAACCTATTGAGTGTGGTGACTTCATCATACAGGCATTTTCATCTTTGTAAGATCCTTAGAAACCAGATGATTGTGACCAGGGGTGTCCCAACTTTTTTTTGCGGTGGGGGGGGATTTAGCCCTCCCCTTGGTGCCCCCATCTCCCCATGGTGCGTCCCCACCTTGGTGAGTAACAGGTATAATTGTGCCGCTGCACAATAATGTCTTTGTTATCTTTCCGTTTGCTTATCTTTGCTAATTTGCATACTTATTGATTATTATTGGTATGGTAATGAAGCTTATATATGCGATCTATGCCTTGTCTGTATTGTGAATTTGTAACTTTATAGTCCGATCATTGACACGTTTAATACCCTGCTGAAAGTTTTTTCATTAAAACTGAAACGTTGGTGATATTCCCAGATTGACTTCTTATTTCTCAAACCTCTGAGTGCCACTCTTTTGGACTATGTGTGTGTGTGTGTGTGCGTATACACTGTATATATATGTATTTTCTATGCAATCCCCTCGCTCGTACGTACTTTGGCAGTTTTACGCTTGCCAAACCCTACCTTAACTTTTCAAAGAGTAACTACTGACCTACATAAAGGCTTCACGTATGTAAGTGCCTAAGCACAACCATACTTCACGATTTAAATGCCTCACCCCGCCTCCGAAGTGTAATTACAGGTGTCGTATGGATATCACGCCCCTTCGTTCATAGTTACGCAGTTG
The DNA here is from genome assembly GCA_011038615.1 of Limnodynastes dumerilii. NCBI lineage: Eukaryota > Metazoa > Chordata > Amphibia > Anura > Limnodynastidae > Limnodynastes > Limnodynastes dumerilii. The sequence goes on from WWET01000928.1 coordinate 95,360, forward strand.
ATACTAGGCAGGTACGTACGTTCAGAGTTACATGGCGTAACGTCTGTTGCACACATGCGCAGTAAATACTAATGGGCGATTTTACACCAGCGGCTAGCGTAAAATCGCTCGCGTACGTAGTTTAGGATCTGGCCCTTTGTGTGCACACACAAGGTTACATACCATGTGACACAAAATGTTCTTTCCTTTCACACTGATTTCAATAGTCTTAAGGCAACATGCAAAAACGATGTGTGTTTCATCACAGTGTGAACAGTATTAGATTTAGGTTTTATTAATTACTAAGAATGAAGGACACAGGAAATAAAATCTGACAAGATTATTTCACACAATCATTTTAATGAGAGATACCTTGAAGCCCCAAGGTTTCCCAAGATTGACACAATTAGAAATGTCATAGAATAGTTACTTCATTTTGTATTAAACTGCTTAATGAGTTTCTAATACTTTTCTTTTAATTGGCACTGCAAGCAATACAATAAATCTCCTAAAGGGTGTTATTTTGTGTCTGTACTGTAAATGCGGAAGAGCTTTTACTTTCCGTTTTATAAATTTGCCATACTCACCTAATTTTGAGATTGTAAAAATAATATTGAAAGTGGCTTCTCTTGTTCTATCCCTCGACAGTGAATGCTGAACAAAATGAGAAATATTTGAAAGCATGCAGAAATATAATTACCCTAACTCCTTACATTCCTTAACACATATCACCTTATGCATGGTAAATGGGAGCAGGAACACGGGCCTTCCGCATGTGGACACTTAAGGTAGACTTCTGCATGAAGAAGGCTTGTATATGTGAGTGGAGAGCATGGGGTGTGTGATACAGAGAGCCAGAATTACTAAGCTACAGGATACGAAGAGTGGAGATGTTGCCTGTGCAACCAATCAGATTTTAGCTGACATTTTCTAGTATGTAATAGGAATGTGAGAGCTGGAATCTGATTGGTTGCTCTGGGCAACATCTCCACTTTCCCTATCCCGCAGCTTAGTAAATCTGGCCTGGAATGTATGATCGGTAATTGCAGAGGCTAACGTATGTAATTTAACTAAATTATGGATCCATCCTCAAATCCTCAGTTCAAAAATAATTGCAATCAGATATCCGTAATAGGTGTGTGGAGATCCGCAATTGCAGGTTGGCATCGGTGCATTTGATCTACTAGCCACTGTCTCTGCTTGATTGCACTCCTTCAAGCTCAGCCCCACCCAGGGGAGGAAGTAGGCAATTCTGATCCCATAGCAAGAGGGGAAAACAAAAATCAGAATGGTGGGGTGGTATCCAGCCACGTTCCCCCCAATCAGGCACGTGCGTAGCTCGGTCACCAGTAGCCAACTGCTCTGTGCATGCATATACAGATGGCAGTGAATAATAACTTAGACGGTGCTCAGTACTCAGTCTATGGGCCAGATTTACTAAGCTGCGGGTTTGGAAAAGTGAAGATGTTGTCCATAACAACCAATCAGATTCTAGCTCTCACTATTGCATACTAGATAATTTCAGGTAGAATTTGATTGGTTGCTATGAGTGATGAGTGCTGTTTAAATACATTGTGAGAAGTTGACAGTTTAGCACTGTTTTTTGCCAACAGGAGTGTGATAAGGCTGGCAAGGGATCGTACTAACTTTTCAGATGCTGGCAATATATTTGTAACAGTGCCAAGCACTCATAGACTGAGTACTTTCTAAGCTGCTAGCTACTGCCAGCTCTCTGCTCATGCACACAAAACACTAATAAACACTGATAAACTGAGCATTTTCCAAACTGCTGTTACGTAACTATTTCAGAATGGATTTGTAGTATCCTGTTCCAACCCTAGAGACAATCCTGGATATGTATATATTGTTCCTATCTGCCCCTAGGGGCTGTTGTTGCACTATTTACTTCCTGATTAATTAGCAGCACCTGATCAGTTTATATATATATAGTACTTTTTCTTACTGACCAGGTTACTTATTGTTGTTTGCAAATCCTGCTTGCATTCTCACATTATTTGCGTTTCTGCATCCAGAATTGCTTCCTCCATGTACTTTCTCCATGTTCCCTGCAAATGTTGTCCCGTGTAGTAGTTATCTGAGACTTCTCCTGTATGTATTCATGTATTCTGAAAAAATATACATTTTGTTCTCCTTTGTTTTGTGATAAGTGTTATTCTGATTCCTGTTTTGTACTACTGCATCTAGTATTTACAATTGCCCTACCTTGTGTACTGTTCTAACCCTTAGCCATGTTGCTATTAGTATTCCTCTGCATTGTATGTATTTTTTTACTTCTGTGTTGTGTATTTTTGTACTTCTGTATCTTGTCATTCCTGGTTCATGTCTGCATTATGTCTGATACTGCGTTACTGGTGACTCACAGATCTCAAGTCTCCTACAACCTGTATGTGTATATTTGTCCACTAATAAGTTTTATTTTGTTTTTCTTCACTTGGTACAGGGATATTAGTGTTTCCCATTTACTACATACAACATACTTCATTGCTTCACCTGGGGCTGCCTCCAGGGGTTGTGACCTGCTGAGGTTCTGCAGCAAAGTCTGTCCCAACCACCAAAGGCATCAGTGAAATTAAGGAAATTAATATACGTAGCGGATATGGCCCAAAATATCGTTATTCACAGATATTAATATCAGAGCACTTGATCCTAGGATCAGTATCTGCTCAAACTGATCTAAAGGCAACAAGATATAAAATAATTTTCCAGGCATAATATAAATCATTTAAATTTTTCGCTATTTTATTCATTTTAATGTTGTGCAAATAAAATTTGTTCTATTCTGACCTCTTTTTGAAATTATTATTTAGCGCTGCCTGGAAATTTCTTTTATTAACAGTAAAATTATCCCTAGTGTATGTTTGTGGTAGGGAGTGTGGTTCCATGGGGGTGAGTGAGCGATAAATGTTCACTGTATAATAAATGGAGGATAATGGGTTTTGGGAAAGTTTGAGGAAGGGTTGTGGGGACTGTGGTTGAACTAGATGCGCAGACTAGATGGGCCAAATGGTTCTCATCTGCCATCAAATTCTATGATTCTATATACTATGATTTAGCTAGACTCCACACCCTGGGAAGTAGCCCTGTAACAACTGCAACCCATCGGCATCTTTCCTACATGAGTGCAGGGTTGGTTGCTGCAATGAAGGGCCTGATCCAGACCTACGCTTATGCGCTGTGCCTAGTAAAGCACAGTGTATAGGTGTGCAGTCTGCCCGACACTCCCCCTGTGTGAGCGTATTTTTCCTCGCTTACGCCGGCTGAAGGCTACCCTAACTTCAGCCGGCCTAAGCAAGGGAAAATACGCTCACACAGGAGCGTATGCCCGCTAACCCCTCCCTCCCTCATTAAACTAACTCCCCCCGCCCACCTACACTAACCTGAACGTAGTAATACTGGCAACATCTGCCCGGCGCATGCGCAGATCGGCTTTTAAGACGATCTTACGCTGCTGGTTGGTGTCTTAATGCCAGCCAGCATAGGTCTGGATCAGGCCCGAAGTCCCCATAGCTGCCACATTTCCTGCACCAACAGTACTTACACCACTGGCCCCACCTTAACTGTTCTGATTTTTCCGTAGAGAAAATAATGACGCTGTGTAAGGCTAGGATGGTAGACATCAATAGATCATAGCTATACTGTACATTATAATAAGACATTTCTGCCACATGAGATTGCAACCCATCCCCTCAGCTGGAAGGTGTTAAAAGTGTCATTTACATAAATCTGGATAGTGAAGAATGTGTTCTGATCAGGTACATTCACATGTGTAGAACAAAAATGTGGATGAAATGCTCTCCAGAACTAAGAATTCGGTACCAATTGTAAAACCAAGTAACAAATATAATTTAATATAACAAATTCCATTATTGTGCAAGAAGCAACTAGCATTTTTTTTTCAAATTTGATGCTTTTTTTGTTGAGCATAATTCTTCATCGTAGTCTCATATCATGCTGCCAAAATCTGTAAAGCAATTTCCATGTCACATCCATATTTACCCAGTAAATATATGATTATTACTTCTTATCAGAATATAACATTTACATTGTTGAGTTATGTATCTCAAATGAAAAATCTTTTTATTTCAAATAGGTATATGAAGGATACATTGTATTACCTTTCATTAAAGTGATTAGAAATTCCAATGTTGCCAGTTTTCTGATGCTGGAAGGATCCTCTTCTTGGGTGAAATGATCTTTTTAGCTGAAGGGTATCAGTGTGGCAGCTTTTCTGCCTGGGTTTGTTTATTAATTGCTTTATTATAATGGAATGGCATGAAAATAGGTATAGTTAATTGGTAAATATGATACTATTGGGAGGGATATTGGGCCATATTCTTACCTAAGACTTCAGACTTCTGTTTGCTCATTATGGGCCGTATTCAGTACCGATATGAAATACCGCTCATGCACAGTAATTTCGTTACGCTATCTACGTTACTTTTGACAACGTAGATTGCGTATACGCCCATGCGCAGTAGTTCATATGGGTAAACTCCGGCCGCATATGCAATGCGGCCAGAGGTCTGAATACGGCCCAATATCTGCAATGGAGCTCAGTCAACCATGTGCTCTGTGTGGATCAGGGCCCACCCGCTATGCATAGGATATACACATAGTGGGTGGGCAGAGGTATGCAAATCGTATCGTAAGTGCTTAGCTAAGCCCTTACATACAACGCAGTATTCTGAGCTTAATGGTTTCCATACATAATACCAGTGCTTTTTTTTTTTGTTAAAAAAAAAAAAAGGTGGAAGAACTCACCCCTCATCAGCCTGTATTACAGCCCCCTTTTAATTGTTCTGTAATTTTTTATAATTGTGCCCCTTGTAATGTCCAGCCTCCATGTGTGCCCCTTGTAATGTCCAGCCTCCATGTGTGCCTCTTTTAATATCCAGCCTCCATATGTGCCCCTTGTAATGTACAGTCTCCATTGTCTGCCCTTTTCAATATCCAGCCTCCATTGCCTGCCCCCTGTAATGTCCAGTCTACATTGTCTGCCCCTTGTAATGTCCAGCTTCCATGTCTGCCCCTTGTAATGTTCAGCCTCCATGTCTGCCCCTTATAATGTCCAGCCTCCATGTCTGCCCCTTGTAATGTCCAGCCTCCATGTCTATGCCCTGTAATGTCCAGCCTCCATGTCTGCCCCTTATAATGTCCAGCCTCCATGTCTGCCCCTTGTAATGTACAGCCTCCATTGTCTGCCCCTTTTAATATCCAGCCTCCATTGCCTGCCCCCTGTAATGTCCAGCCTCCATTGTCTGCCCCTTGTAATGTCCAGCCCCTATGTCTGCCCCTTATGCACAGCCCCTATGTCTGCCCCTTATGCACAGTCCCTATGTCTGCCCCTTATGCACAGCCTCTATGTCTGCCCCTTATGCACAGCGTTCATGTTCTCTTTTACTAAACTTTGATGTCCCTTCCTCCGTGGCACGTCCTCTCTCTGGTATTATCTCTCTGTCTGCTGGCGGTCACATGGTGCGGTGTAATACAGGGCTCCTACAGGAGGACCCAATCTGTTGCTAGAATGGCAGTGACCACATAGGTTTGGTCACTGCCATTTGCAGTAACAGGTTTGGTCCTACAGGGCTCCTGTAGGAGCCCTGTATTACCTGTACTGCACTCTTAAAAGCCCTGCCGCATATACAGTATGTCCTTTTCTCCTACATGCGGACTTGTGAATCACAAATTCCATATGACAGCCTCCACAGCAGAAGCTACCCTACGGAATTAAAGAATAAGTATGAACATGGTCCATTGTGTGGGAAATTCTTCGCTAGTGATTTATTTTTATCCTACAATTTTTTTTTATGAATAAAACACGGATGCCTGTATGTCAATGTCATTGTTGATTGAATATCATTATTTGCACATAAACCAGATTTTTTGTTCTCAGAGGGCCCAAATATTAGACACAGTCTTACCCGATACATGAGTAACTGCTGAGTGCTGCTAAGTCATAAATGACTGGATTCTCACTTGAGAATTTTTCTTCTTACGAGTAGTTATACGTGCAGAGCTACTACGCATGCGTAGTATCTATTTTACGCTATCTATGTAACATTTCATTACGTAGATTGCATACATGCAGGCTTCGTAAGAAGAAAAATTCTCAAGTTAAAATCTGATCCAAAGTTTCTTCTTTTAACCAATAAATATACAATAAACTACAATATTAGATAAGAAAGTCTTTAGTTGCAATTAGTTGGGCAAATGTGTCCTGATATAACTTTTTGGACCATGTAAAGAAAAGAAACCAGCTTTACTTGGAGCACTGGAGCTTAAGTGGTATACAGCATCCACATGAAGGCCTTGAGCAGAGGACTCCGAAAACCACCTCCCATATAACTGTGTTTGTGTAAATGTATTAGATAATATAAATCCCACCCATGTAAGTGAGTATTAAGTATAATACTCAACCAACTTGTCACATCAGGTGCAGACATGCCCAGCAGACATCCCCATTGAGTGCAAAAGTGTTGAGCAAGTGTCCTCGTTCAGTGCAGTTTTATTGATCTGGTGCCACTGAAGATCTGTCCAGTGGTGTCAAGTTTCCATTTGATACATGTCTGATTAACGATTCTTGTATTGGGACCTTTGAAACGTCAACACGCCAAAAACCAATGGTTATACGGTTATGCAATTAACCGTAAGAATAATAAAGAGTACACTTCAGCTGTAAAGGCATCATATTGAAAGAGTAATTGTATTGTAAGTACAGCATTGTAAGTACAGCAGTCAGCATTAGAAGGGGTGACATGGCGCCAGGTTAATGCTACCTCCCTGCTCTGGTGCACCTTTCTCGCCTCTGGTGTTACTTGTCATACTGTATAACTGACAGTGCCGTAGAAGCGTCGGAAAGCTGGGGCTAGTGAACCAGAGCAGAGAGAGTGTCTCTACAGGATGGCACCTGCTGCAGTGTCAGCCTTCCTGGAGAATTGCCCTCTCTCTTGGGAGTCCAGGAGACAGCAATAGGACTCTCCTGGATGTTCCTTGAGGGTTGGTAAGTATGCTGTTGTCATGTGATGGTTTGTTTTGTAAACTTTTGATAAACTTTGACAAAATTAGAAAAACTTTTTGAAGGCTTTGAATCATTTTAACAAACCTTCCCATAGACTTAACAACACCATGCTGAATGACTTCATTTCCCCTATAAATAGCTATAACTACACTATGGCTGACATCTTAACTATAACTCCACATCATTCATTAACTTGTCTATTACCCTACATATGTGAAGCTGTGAAGCTGGTTCGGAAGACATGGGCAGCTAATAAATGTACTACAATACTGGTATAACCTGCCGCAACAGACACTGCAAGGTTGATGTACTACATAGACAAAAATACAATATTGATGAATATGTCACTGCAAATTAACTATTTTTCCATAATTACACAATGGTCCCTCCTTACATTATGTGCCTGGTAGTGCCCATGAAAATGCCATAAAATAATGTTCCCATATCATTTCTCCACTAACAATAGAGTTCCATTTCTTATGTTCCAGCTCTTATGATTATGCCAAAAACACTAGTGTTCTCAGTGCTTCATTTTTTCCTGACAACAATCCCATATGTTAAAGGGAGGGGAATGGTTGGAAGCCATTTTCTTTCCCAGTCTTCTTACCTGTATGTGTAGTATTTTAATTTTAAAATGTGACATGTTATGGCCCAGTTGTGTTGTAATTCTTCCAGTAAAAAAATGATAAACAAATTGTGCACTTTTGTAGATGGACACATGGGTCCAGATCAAGATCTCCGTCCAACACCCGACTTCCGCAAGCTGCTTGCGGAAGTCGGGTGTCTGGAACTAAGTGGGCATGCCCCGGGCAGATGTTATGCAACAGATCTTCTAGTGTTCAGAACTCCGTACGCTTGGAGATTGGTACATCTGCATGCCTAATATCCGCAATAGGGGTGGAGATAGGCAAGCAGATGATTGTGAGTGGTCGACATATTCACTTCCACACTGATCTGTGTTCGGTCAGGTGCAGATCTGTGCATAGAACTTAAGATAGGGTTCTGGACATGTTAAAACTCTATTGGCCAGACTTACTAGGCTGTGGGTTTGGAAAAGTGGAGATATTGCCCAGAGCAACCAATCAAATTCTATCTGACATTCTCTAGTATGTAATAAGAAAGTGAGAGCTAGAATCTGATTGGTTGCTATGGGCAACATTTCCACTTTTCCAAACCTGCAGCTTATTAAATCTGGCCCCTATACGTGAGGGGGGAGTGACATGGAAGTTCCTTTCCCTCGCATGAGCGGTCTTTCAGACCTCCATACGTATGGAACACGCCCAAAGGTCTAGATCAGGTCAATGAAGGTTATTTTATAGTTTCCTAAAATAAACTCTCACTGTGTACAATTGGAACATGCCCATAAAGGGATTCTGCAGGCATGACAGGGAAGTATATTTTTTCAGAGGTGCCTCACAATAAGACTCAGAATAAAAGAAGAGAAAGTACAAATATAAAAAACACAAGGAGAGATGCTTTCCAATTACTGCTATTGCTAATTGTCAGACACTATACATATTTGATGAGCATACACACATACCTTTCCTCTTTCCCACTTAGTTTTATCAAATTAAAATAGTAAAAGGTATTAATAATTTAGTTTGATCTCCTGCATATAATTCATTTTTTCTCAGCAGTATAATATTGTTTGTTTTTTTCTATTGAACATGCACAGATTTATTTTTTGTTGATGCCGTACATGCAATAATATGAGTTTGGCTTATTTTTCAGTACACTGCTGTATATCTATTTATAATTGAGGCTAAGTTCATCCTGTTATCCATTTTAAGTAAAAACATGTATTCTTTGTATAAACATGTGTTGACTTAGGTAAAACAACCTAAATCCATGCATTAGCAGTGGAAGTTCACCTGTTGCCAATAGAAGCAGTACAGTATTTATACATTCAGTCGCTTCAATTTATTCTGGTGTTCTACACTGTTTTCTTATAATTCTTAGTATTAGGGTACAAATTTCTTGCAAACTGTCAAGTTGTAATTTTTATGTGTTTAATTCCTTTGGTTCAGTGTTAAATACTCAGATAACACTTGCTTTTTTTTATAGATTATGGACCAGATCCACAGTTAATTGGGGACATTCGATTGGATGGGCGAGGTAAAAATACGTACCTGAAAATTAACATGAAATGGGGGGGGGCATTTAAATGAACGTTTGAAGGCGCGGCTATAAAAAAAATCGCATGTATGGTAGACATATACGCAAGTACACACAGAAAGATGAGAGTGGTCTATGGAGATGTAAGTCTACAATTGTACGGTCGGGAGAGGGGAGTGTCGTGGGTGGTGGTGGGTGTTGCCTTGCTAAGCGCGCACATATAATTGCGTACTTTAAAAAAACGGATCTGTGAATACGGCCGAAGTTTACCGATATGAACTACTGAGCATGCGCAGTAATTTCGTTACACTATCTACGTTAGTTTTTGCAGTGTAGATTGTGTATACGCGTATACACAGGTCTGAATACGGCCCAAAGTGTCTAAGTATGGACTGGAGGGCGCAATCCCCTTTTCAGATGTTACGTTAGATTAACCAACGTAATTTCCATTGTATGGAACAAAGTTCTGAACAATGGAGTTTAAATTAAAAGAGACTGTGCCAAGGTGGGAGGGACTGTATGTTAATTATACAGTGTGGGATGGGTAACCCGCTTACGAGCGGATCAGCAGTTGTAAGGACTACTGATCCACAAATGGGACTTAAGGCTGCCTTATGGCTGAGTAAATCACACTTTTTATGAATGAGAGAGGGGAGTGAAAGGGGGATTACACTCCCCTCTCTTGTGCTGAATGAAACACCCCGCACGTACAGAAAATGTGCGAGGCGTGGATCCGGTCCTATATTATGATATATATTGTTAGTGGACATGTTTAGCTTGTGTAAAATATTAAATCTTGTCCTAAACATGCTAACAATAATAGAGAAGGGATTGGGGTGGACATCACACAGAGGAGACACCTGTTGGGGGGTCCACTAGGCTTACCAATACAGAATTCCACCTCCCCGACCCCTGTCCTGCCTTACAATTGCTTGTCCTCTTGTGATATCTGGCAGTAGAGTGGCTTCATGTCTTTAGCATCATTAAGACACTGGTCATCTCTTTCTTGTTGACATGTTGCAGCATAGAAATGTTAGAGAGGGGAGCCGTGTGATAGCAGGAGAAACATGAAAAGGTTTCAAGGCAAATAATAAATAAAAACAAAGGTAGAAACAATAATCAGGGAGGAACACAGTTATATAAAATAGGAGCATTTCAATGCCTTATGTAGAAAAAAAGAGAGGGTGAATGGGTTAGATGGCACAAAGTAAAAAAGAAAGTGGGGTCTGTAACATGTAAAATATATGTCTCTATGACAAAAATGTTAAATGGGTGGCTTCTGAAAAAACAACATGAAAAACATGAAAAATATGTGTTACATTCTCTTAAAATAAGTAAATCAAACTGGATTCCAATGTCTTTTGGTTAAAATAATTTATTTTTCAAAACATTTAAGATGAATATAAAATTACTTAACATAAACTTAATCACCCAAAATTTTGCACATAACCATTAGGATAAGATATTGTTGCATGCTGTAATAAAGATGCAATATTCATATATTTAGAAAACATGTACACTAAAGTACAAATAATTATTAATAAAGTATAAAAAATGAGGACAGTAAATCTAATAAATCATGTTTAATTTGGCTTTCATTTAGATCGACTGGATCTGGAAAAAAAGAGGTTGAACTGAGGAACTCTTTGGATGAACTAAGTATCTTGCCAAGCCCGCCACAATTTTTTTTTATCTTTTGTGTCTACTAGATAGTACTGGATAGTTATTGCCCTCACTCCCATAACGACCTATGAATCTTGGTTGATCATGATGGGGTAAATATTTTTATAACAAACAAACCAATAGTGATCTCTAAGCCTTTTGTTTATGGAAATGCAAATTCTCACATGGGGGCAGATCCAGACCTACGGCCCGCCCATGTTTTTACGCTTTTCGTAAGCATAAAAGCACCCTTTAGTACTTACTGCGCATGCACGCGGCAGATGTTACGCAATGAAATTCAGAGTATATGAGCCTTGAGCGTACTGGCTTCGTAACAACGCGCGAAGGGGCGTGCCAGCCATACGAAAGCTGTAATTATGTTTCGAGGGCAGGGTGAGGCATTTAAATCATACAGTATGGGCATGCTAGGCATTGTAAATATGCAAGGAGCCTATGGATGCTATGCTCAGAAAAGTTAGGGTAGGGTTTGGTCGGCGTAAGACGGCATAAATACCAAGGGGAGTGCCTAGGGGAGTACTTTGTAGGTACGCTGGTGTAAATACACTAAGCACAAGGGCGTTTCATGTGCGTAGGTCTGGATCAGGCCCATGTAGTCTAGATACAACGCTCTTCTGAGAGCACTAATTCACACATGGTGGTTCTCAGGTTTCAGTTTCAGGTAAAAAGTATTTTCCAGAACCAAAATTACAAGACAAACTGACCAAGGCTTCTGACTTCTCCTAAACGCCTCAACTCCTTTATAGCCCTTTAAACAGTAACTACTTAAACATAGTTATACAGTATTAGTCGACTAGCAGACATATAAACCCATAACAGTATAAAATTATTTTTTAAAAGTAGATTATTATTTTCTGACCACAGCAGAACTATTTTTTGTTCCTAGGACAAACAGTCTTATATACTTTGAAAGGAAAGTGGCTGGTGGCTTATCATATTTATTTATTTATTAACAGATTTTTATATAGCACTATCCGATTATATAGCACTTTACAGAGAATATTTCAAATTCACATCAGTCCTTGCCTCACTGGGCTGGATCCAGATTTAAGTAAGTGCTTGAAATTAGTTACTCCTGGGCGAAACCATGTTGATTTCAGGAGGAGTCAAGTTAATTGTATTATTTGCATACAGCGATATCATTTTGAATTGCTTACTGCACACAGATACTGATACTGATACTGACTATCACACTGTTTTTTTTAGACTTGGAATAGAAAACATCACCTCCCAACTCTAAAACTATTTGCAACAGATGAAATATGACTCCCCTGAAATCAACATAGTTTAGCCCAGGAGTAACTAATTTCAAGGACTTACTTAAGTCTGGATCAAGCCCATTGTAACTACATTCTAAGTTCCCTAACACGGACATACACACACACAGCAGGGTTAATTTATTCAGCTGCCAATTAACCTACCAGCATGTTTTTGCAATATGGGAGGAAACTGGAGCACTCAGAAGAAACCCACGCAGACATAGGAAGAACATGTTATCTCTACACAGATAAGGCCTAGTCCGGGAATCAAACTCATGACCTCAGTGCTGTGAGACACAAGTGCTACTAACTAAGCCACCGTGCTGCCCTATACTGTATGTTTGCACATGTGTGTAACTAACGTTTCTGCATGTTATTTTCCAGATTGGATGATAGAGTTAGTTACTGGTTAATGTTAATGGTTAATGTAACTGGGACATTTTCTTTTCTTTGTATTTTATTACCCCAGCCTTTCATGCACTCGTCTTATATTAACCTACAAATTAAGCATTGAGCAACCACCATTTTGTGTAAAGACAAGAACCCTCAAATGGGGGTTTGTAGAACATAGATGCAACATATTAAAAAAAGCATATGACACATTATCTTAAGGCACTTTGCAGAGGCACATGATGTTGTAGCACTTTAACATATTCTAATTAGCAAAATTTAGGATGATAAATATAAAAAAAATGTTGTAAGTGTTCTGGATGTGTTATGCTGTATATCACCTACCAGGGCATGGAGTCTAATTAGGAGTCTGGTACAAAAAGCCCTGAGAACAAAATATAAAAGTATAAGTGTGATGTGGAATGCACACAGAATAGGAATGCACCAGAAGATAAGAGATGGAATATCTCAGGAATAGCTCAGAAATTGTGAGATGGAATACACACAAAGTAGTAATGCACTAGCAAGTGTGCGGTAAAATACATACTATAACTACAAAAGCACAATATATGTGAGAAGGGAAGCACTCTTACAAAGAATAAATGAGTAAATAAGCTCAATAACAAAAAAAAACTCTTTCTCATACACATATTCACCCATACTACCAGGGCAAGGTAAGAGGGAAGGTTAAAGAAAGGTGGTATAGGGCAGGGGTGGGGAACCTTTTGCCAAGGGCCATTTGGACATTTAGAACATCATTTGCGGGCCATACTATCAACTTATGCTATATTTGGTCAAAATGTAATTAACTCTTTCCTAGGTGAGGTTTGGAAGATAATGGCGGCATCCCGGAGATTCAGCTGCTACCACATGCAGGCTGTTCCCCATTGAGAGTTTCCTGATCAGGATTCAGGAATATGGAGAGTTTCAGGATCCCAGCTGCCACCGGGGACCCAGGAGCTGATTAGGATCTGGAGCCCACAGTGGTTGCAGTCCCCAGTTAGAATGTCCCATTTCCGAAATAAGGACATCCGAAAGTTCCTTTTTGGATGTCCCTATTTCAAATACTTACCAATTTCTAATTTTTTTTTCAGAATGGGTGAGTATGCCGATCGACATACTTCCCCCATTCACTTTTGCAAACTCCGCATCCGCCGATATCCCTCTGCCGCTGCTTTCACCGGAAAGAGGGAAAGGTCAGTAACCTCTCTCTGCGGGGTAGGGAGGGTTAGGGTCAGGCTGCAGGGGAGGGAGGGTTAGGGTCAGGCTGCAAGAGATGGTGGGTTAGGGTTAAGCTGTAAGGAAGGAAGGATTAGGGTCAGGCTGCCAGGAAAGGAGGATTAGGGTAGTGAGAGGGGAGGGTTAGGGTTAGAATTAGGGAAAGGAGTGGGGGGCTATATTTACTTATTTTGCGGAGCACCGAGATCTCGGTGCTCCGTGGATCGATTGCAATGCCACCTCGAGGCATATGCAATCAAAATCCCAGCCAGTTCGAAACATAAATCACCTGACGATCTTAAATCTGGATCCGGTCCAGGGGGTGTGCACTCCCCTCTGTCTCGCGTAATTTCAGACCCCTGTGCGCACGGAAAGCACGCGGGGGTCTGAATCCGGTCCTGTGTCCTTTATATTTTCAGTGAAGCAAAGCAAATGCAAATATAGTGATAAAAAAGCAATAAAGTATATGCTTGATTAATGTATTTATGCAACTGATCATATTAAGAACTTTGCAGGAAGGAATGTGTTTAAATTCATGCAGTCTTTCCTGAGCGGCAAATTTATTACACATTTTACCCTGCAGATGTTTTTAATTAGCAGATAAGAGAAACAAATAATAAACTTTGTAAGTATTTCACTACAGTGTATGAGTATTAATTGCTGTCATTTCCTATAACCTGAAGCACATCGCGGTTTGAAAAAATAATATTAATTCAATTTAAGATTTGTGAGTGAAATTTGAACATTTAACATTGGCAACTGTGCAAAGAATTTTTCCGTTTTTATGTATTCTAATATAATTAAAATTTATGATTATTACAGTTTAATATACAAATAAACAGAACAATTTACATGTTTAAAAAAAATATTTGCAACTTTTAGTTTCTGTAAGCTCTGGTAAATATTGTGAAATATTTGTCAGTTGAAAGCATGCAGCCGTGATTTCCCTAAAGCCAAGATTTGACACTTAGTCAAATCAGGATCATTTTTATATTGGTAATATTATTGCAGATAATGATACCTTACATTTTTGCACTACCTCTGTTATGTATAATATATTGATCAATATATTATCTATAATAAATATACACAAATTAAATATGAGTCATATGCTTTAGAAATGTTTTATTTCTTGCTCCAATATAAAGAAATAATATTACAGTTAAAGAGAGAGGGTCCTTTTCACAGATTCGTTTTCACGTAGAGATGCGTGCATGTTTTTAGGTACGTTTTAACTGCGCATGCATAGTAACTTTATTTACGTAAGTAACGCAGAATATACGCACGTAAGTGCTTTAGGTACGGCCATATGAATCGCACTTGGGGACATACGTGCAGATGGGCGGGGTTGAAATACGTACCTGAAAAGTTACGTGGAAGAGGGTGGGGAAAGGATTTAAATGAGTCTTTGAGGGCGCGGTTAGATAGATACGCATGTACAGAATACATATATGCATGTAAGTACACACGTAAAGTTAGAGGCGCGCTATGGAGGCGTATGTATATGAAATTAATAGAGGATAAATATATTTCAGGGCGCTGATTGCACGGCAGTGAGAGGGGAGAGTCATGGGTGTTGGTGGGTGTTGGCTTGCTACGTGTGTGCGTATAATTGCGTACTTTTGAACAAACGCATTTCTGAATAGGGCCCAGAGTTTACAGCATCAAATCACCAAAATGCCACCCATGCCAAATCAAATTATATTTTTTCTTTGTTTGTTTATTTTAGAGTAAATATTAATCTACATTTCCTGATTCTTACCATTGTCATCTTTGTGGCATAGGTCCTGGGAATGTTATCATATGGAAGCTCTTCAATGTACCTATTATGCTTTGCAAACACAGTGCTTCATACCTATTGATGACAATGGTATGAAACACATGTGAGCAGGATTAGCTGGCAGCGATTGTCACTCACGGATGAGGAAGGCAGGGCTAGGCATCCTTAGTAGTAGTTTTTGGCCTTGGGACGATGGATCTGATTCAGACTTTAAGTAAATTTAATAGCAAAAGTCTGCACTTATGTGGCAAGGGCACGCCCATGACACTCTCCTCTGATGGACGGAATTTAGCTGGCTTCCGCGTGCCATAGCCCATAGTCATGCCCTAACTTCTCTGTGCGTATTGTTGTGCGGAATCAGCGAACATAAGTGCGGAAGTACCTAACCCAACCCATACAGTATCATTTAAATGCCTCCCCTCATCCACATTACGTATTCTCCCAACCGCGGAAATCAACATCGTATGTAGTGAGATCCTATGAGTAATATCTGCCGCGTGCATGTGCAGATCACTATCACAAATAAGCCAACTTACACACATGTATGTATGTTTGCAAACGTTATTAAGTCTGAATACGGCCCAATATGTCTAATTGTAAGTACCTTGTATATACCTTATTTTCTCTCTTTTCTCTCTTCACTATACCTACTGTATCTGTCCATCAAGTATAGACTTAGGAAAAAGATGAAGAAGTCAGTCCCCGGCATTACAAGGAAACGTTGAATGTGTGTTGGGGTAGTAATAATAATAATAATAATACTATATAAGGCTGAGTAGATGTCAGGAAAGGGCTTTTTACCTAGAAAATATCCTAAAACCTACGTTAATGTAAATTACTGACTTTAGGAACAAAGGCCAGATCCAGAACTAATAACATCAGGGGACTTAAGCACGTAATCAGTGCATGCGCAAGCCAGATGTTACTCAAGTATACTTGCTGAGGTACAGAAATCAGTTCCGTATGTTAGAAAGTACGATGAAGGGACTGACCCTTCAAGTATGCGTGCCATACAGGCAAGGATAGGCATTCAAATGTAAGGTCGGGGGGGGGAGGTAAGTCCAGATACGAATTGATCTGTATCCGTACAGACGCACGTAAGTGTCCTGAGCTACTACCAATATAGGGGAGTGACGTGGGCTTGACTTCCCCTCTACCTTGCTAATGTCAGACCCCCGCACAAAGCTTGCGGGGGTCTGGATCTGGCCCAAATAGTTGTTCTGATTTATTACAAACATAAGAAATATAGGCTTTAATGCATTCATAATTCACAGTATAACCAATATAGGTGACTGGTTTACTGGGAGTGTTAACACATTTATAAACATCTGGGAAGGTATCCCATCAAATACTATCGTCGGTACATCGACGACATCCTCATGGTCTGGGCTGGTAATGAAAATTATTTTATTACATTTATGAAGGATCTAAATAAGAATACTTATGGGTTGACTTTTACTACAAAATTTGGTGGTACATCGATAGATTTCTTGGACCTAAAAATTGAGATTCATGATGGCCCAAATGGGAGATACATTGGAACTTCCATCTTCCTGAAGGAGGTGGACTATAATAATTATCTTGCGTTTAAAAGCTGCTATCACCCGAAATGGAAAAAAGAATATTCAATTTTCTCAGTTTGTAAGATTGTGTTGTAATTGTTCTGAAACAACTAAACTGGACGCACTAGCTGATGAGTACCAAAATCGGTTCTTAGCGAGACTTGCTAATGAATTGATTGATTGGAGTTTACAGAAAGCCAAGGAAATGGATAGAAACTCTCTTTTGGAGTATAGAGATAGAGGTCCGGATTCACAGTTATGTAGTTTTCGTCTTACGTATGTTGGTTTAAGAATGAAGCTACTATGCATGCGTAGTAGCTTATTTGCAGTATCTACGTACCATTTCTGTATGTAGATTGCGTAAGTGCAGTCTTTACCGGACCAGAAAGACTCAGATTCTAGAATATATTACTCCGTTTGTTACTAATTACAATTAATTGGGTGGCAAGATTAGGTCTATTCTAAGTAAGAACTGGAATATTCCATGGCTAGATCTAGTACTAAGTGGATATCTTCCCCCAAATCCTGTTGTATATTTCAGAAAGGCCAAGAATTTGAAGTCGATGTTATCAGCAAGTATGCTGCCTAGTGACAAGAAAGTAGGTCAACAAGTAGTTTATCTATGGGAATGTAAATGTAGATATAAATATGTTGGGAAAACTAAAAGGGCATTTAAGATCAGAGCCCTTAAGCACCTACATTATATCAATCACAAAATATTAAATCAGTGTTTCAAGACATTTTTCTAAATATGATGGCAATTCAGACTCACTACAGGTTAAGACCATAGAACTAGTGAAAAAAGATATAAGTGGATATTATATTATACTATATTATATTATTATCTCCTAAAACTATCTCAAAGGGAAGCCTACTTAATACATTGGGTCCAAACGGCAGAAACAAGGAAATTGATCTAACCCCCTTTTAATAAAAAGGTCTTCTAATTTCTAAGGTTTGTTCTCCTCTTCAAAAAAATAGGAGTTGTCTTTATTTACTAAGGGTAAATCAAAACTGTTTGGTGTAATTTACAAATGTTGTACCTAAAATTCTGCTATTATGATCAATGATTAAAGTTAAATAGGCAATATTTGGAATTAATTTGATATATTTCTAATTATACATTTCTAATTCTACTTCTCATTGCAGTATCTAAGTGTACTTTGGAATAGAGAAAATTATTGTGACCTTTATATTAAAACCTATTGTTGTTTTTTCCCTAAATTAATCTAAGGGTGTTTTATTGGTCTGAATGTGTATATATCAAAATAAAAATCAATATGGAGTCTAGTCACATAACCATGAGTAAAGCCTAATAACATGTAGATTAGCTGTAATATGTTAAAGACCTAATATAAGCTGACATTATGTAGACTAGTCGTAATCTTAACTCAAGCCATTTGTAAGGTTGTGATAGGTAGCTAAATTACACTGGATACCAAAACAAATTACTATGCTTTGTGACATTGGGAATACTTGTATATGTAGTTAAGTAGTTTTTTTTTTTTTAAATAGCTGTGGGTTAAAAAAAAATCCTTCTCCTTAGTCTATAACTAAGGAGATTTTGTTTGCTGTACCGTTAGTATATGTAGACTGGCCGGTTTTTATTCTATTTTATTTTATTCTGTATGATATTGTGCATTATTGTATATTTATAATGAATTCCTAAGGTAAAGTGTACTACTCTTTGAATTACATTAATTATTTATCTAGTTTAAATAGCCATTGCTTTCTTGACCAATAAGATTGTAGACATCTGTATATCTCCATGGAAAAGTCATCCACCACGCCCCCTGATGAAGTCATTGCTGACTAAACATGTAGGGATGGATGTTTCCATGCATGAATGAATTACCTTGTGTGGATGCCACATCTAACGTATGCTAAAGACCAGGATGCTGGACTGAGATAGCAGTGATGTAAAACTGGCTCCCTGTCTAACTCTGACTGTTGTTTTACCAAGTAGCTATCTGGTACCATAGGCGTATCTATAATGGGTGCAGGGTGTGCAGTGCACACGGGCTCCTCAGAACAGGGGGCCCTGTGGCATTCATCCTGCACCCGAAGGGGGGCCATTTGGCCGAATGAGCCTCCCTTCCCTTGCGGTGGGACTGTCCCTATTCGCAGCCTGAAAAGGGGGCAGGGCTTACAGCGCTGTTAGGCTCCGCCCCTTTTGAAGTCTGCAAATTGGGGCAGTCCTGTCTCAGGTAAGGGGGGGGGGGGCATGTACAAATCCTGCACAAGGCCCTTGTCTGGTATGCTTAATTTCAAACGCCACTGATTTCAATTCTTTAAATAAAACTAATTGCACTGTGAAGCACACCCGTTGTTCTTTCTTGCAATTGGATTCAGGTTGGACTGGTGCCGGAGATTACCTGCAGCAAATCTGTGCTATATATGTGACTTTGCATCAGTAATTTGGCAAATTACTGGGACTACTGCTGTACTCAAACTATTCTTGTACTACATTTAGACTCTCTCACAGTACATTAGCGCACCTAAGTGTGTTTGTTTTACATAAATAAATATATATATATGTCTCCTCGTATGTGCCCAGCCAAATCCAATTCTGTTCCTTGCATGTGATGTGCCCAGCCTCCATTTTTGCCACTTGCATGTGTGTCCAGCCTCCACATATGTCAGTCCTACATTTTTGCCGCTTGCTTATGTGTCCAACTTCCATTTCTACCCCTTCCGTATCCTTAATGTTTCTCTTGTAATCTATTCTAAGCTGCACTTACCTTTGCTGTCTTCTTGCCCTAAGCACATCAATCACATATACAGTATTGGTTATACAGGGCTCCTACGGGAACTAAGTGCCCATATTTTAGTCACCATCTCAGTGTTCATTTCTCAGCTCGTCGTCCCTAAAAAACAGCTTTGGTAAGAGTCTGGTCCATTGTTATCAGGAAGACTTTATTGACTTTGTTGTTTGAGAAAGTGAAGATTGCTACATGCTGGAAACCCCTACTGACATATTGAGAAGTCTAGTTTCATACAGCAGAGCTCAGTTAAAACCTTCTCAAAATCAGGGAAAATTCTGCCATGTATGGTGGGCCCACCTGCTGGCCAGAGTTGAATAGAGCTTCTGAAACATTAACCCTTTGTTAACTTACAAATGAGCAGTTATTGATCATTTGCTACTGTTTTGTATATTTTGCACAGTTATTTGAATTATAAAATGTCTGAGGAGTAAACAAAAGGGTAAAAGTGAGTTTTAACTGTCAATTAACCTCTCCTAAAACCAGCAAATTACACAGTGTTCACTTCACCCCAATTACTGGAGCTTATGTTTCTCTGACATTGCGTTTTCCCAGACTGTGACTGATTTGAACCACTGTTTGGCTAAGGATGAGTAGTCTATGGTTCTTCTATGTCAACCACTACTACTACATTTGTTTTCTTACCTATTAACCTTACATCCCATACTTACAATATACTACAGAGGTAACCTTTCTAAACAATAAACAGTTAAATAAAATTGCTATTTTCTCCAAAAACATTATATTTGTTTTTACTATCTGCTTTCTGATGCACAGTAAAAATAACAACTATAAAATGATATTACTGTTTTGTATCATTTCCCACTAAATTTAATTTTGTCAAATATTTTTATTTTTACTGAAATTGCCCATGCTTTTGGTATAGATTTGTGTGTAAATTGATCACACTCCACACAGGTTTTTATATTGGGCCCATCGACAAACTTTTCTTAGAGACACAGACAAAATAGCAAAAATACTGTCAGTATAGGAACAATACACTTCTAGCATAATATAGACTGAATTTATTGCTACTGCACTGCACTCATTTGTTCAGCAGAACTATGTGTATTAACTACATACTTTTAAAAAATATAGACTTACTTTCCTGTAAGCACATTTATAAAGATCATAAACAATAACTTGTTTCCTTTCAGTAGTTATATTGATTGAATAAAGACTGTACAATGTGCTGATATACGAGAAAATACAATAATAGTCCATTTAAACTTTTATGTCTGACTATAAGAGGAATTCTCTAGAATCATTCTCATGCAAAACATGGCTAAAATGTTTATGGTTTTTGCTTCCGGTGACAGTGAAATAAAGGCTGAGTTTGATATAATCTTTATCTATAATGTAGTACAGCTTGTTAGATAAAAGGTAGAATGCTGGCAAAATTTTATCATTTTAAACACAGATGACAGAAAAACAAGATAGACTTTTATATGCCGATAATCCATTCATGTAAACAAAAATTATGCAAATGTTGGAAAAAATAGCTTTCCCTCCCTTTCTTTAAGTAAATTGGAATTGTACAATACATAGATAAGAAGCCAAACTAAGCAGTTTTAGAGGTCAATCATTAGTCTTTCCATAAATATTTAATACTCTTTCAGCTCCACTGGATATATACACAGTTCTTTGGAGACGAGAATATTGTAATAAGATATTAAAATTTCATACAATGCCACAGCTGAGGTGATTGTCAGAGTGAATGTGTGATTTTTTTTATTCAGGCACTTTAAAACTTTGCTGAATATAACAAAAACCAAATCTTAAGTGTATATAGATGGAAGGCGGTAGAACAACGGAGGGGATGTGATTAGTGGCTGTTGTTAGCACAAATTAGCAAATTCTGTAACCTTATCATAGAAAAAATATATACAATTTCAGTAAATTATTGGGGTATATTTAAAAATTGTTTCTAGTCTTTAAACATGGGGAAAAATTGTATTTTCACATGACCAAGGGGTATTGCAAAATTAAGAATGCTGATGTACAGATGTTCTGATGATCACCACTGACAGACACTGCCCCCTATAGTCAGGTTAGGGGACAGCAGCTTTTTTATATTTATTATGCTCCAGAATGTCACTTATTCTAGAGTTTTATCGCAGAAATATTTGACATTTGTAGACATTGCACAGGTATCACCTTAGTTCCCTTCCTGACAGCTTCTTCTACTTAATTAATTTGATTTAATTTCTCTTACTCTTTAGAGTTGGGACCATCTCTAGCAAAAAAAATGTGTGTTTAGTTTACAGATAGAATGGCAGGTTAGTTTTTGGTTAGTAGCTGTGTGCTGGGACATTTACTTTACTTTGTTTCTGTGTAGATTACCTCTTTGTGTAAGTGCTTGGAAGCATGAAAAAACTGACAAGAAGTGTTGGTCTACAAAAACTATTTTGTAGGCTTTAAGGAGGCTCTGATAGGATCATCATTATTTATTATTACTTTTTATTAAAATAATACTGTTTGCATAATGATGTTTTTTTAAACTGAATTTAAAGTAGGAGACTTATTTATATAATTTTAAGGAATGAGGCAATGATCTATTTTTTCTATAGCAACGGGGGGAAATGCTTTATTCTTTCAATGTGAACTATTATTTTAGATGTAATGGGGGTATGAACTGTTATTTTTGGGTGTGGGTCCCCGCTAAGAACAGCCCTATTTTGATAGGCATAGCAATCGATCCCCGGAGCACTGAACATGGTAAGGCTAAAAACTACCCCAACCCTTCCCCTAATTCTAACCCTAACCCTCCCTTTCCATTACCCTGACGCTAACCCTCCCTTTGGCGAGTATGCCGACCGCCACATTCACCCATTCACCCATTCATAAAAAGAAATCTAAAATAGAGACAACCAAAAAGTAACTTCTGACATGCACCAGAATGTTAATGTCCCCAGTTAAATGTGCATTGTAATGTATGGGCTTAAAAAAAATGTACCCCTTACTATTTACAATACCTAGAATTGTTTAATAAATGTACCCAGTCCCATGGTATGACCGTTTATAAATAGAGATTACTGGTTCCATAAAGTGTGCAAAATCCCTCTCCGACGCGTTTCAAATGTCATATTCTTGATCTGCCTTGATAAAGATTATTGCATTTGAAATGCATCGGAAGGGGTTTTGCACACTTTAAGGAACCAGTGGACTCTCTGCAAGCACCGTTCTGTGAGATTGTGTATCCCAGGACTTCTATCCTCTCACGGCGCAGTAATGTAAGGGTACCACACTCCTTCCTTGTTTAAATGTTTTTTTTTTTATCTTTGTTGATTTGAATAAACTTGCACTTTAATATACCCCTTCCTCTTTACTTTCATTATTGTGAGAACGGAGGGCAGAGAGATGGAGTGAGATCCAGACTACGAGGGAGTCCCCTTTCTTGGACTATCATATCCACACTGCTATTGAAAAATTCTTACTTCTTTTTGGATGCACCCCACCATTGGAACTCATTCATTGTGGGATTTCATTTCTGAACAATTTACAATCCATTTGAACTGTGAGTGACATTATCAGAATCTGTATCCAGACATTTAAAGCCTTCTACATAGAACAGTGTTTTTACTTGATTCTATGATACCTTATATCAATAACGGAACTGAATGAGTCCTTCTCTTTTCAACTAAATTCTATCCATTTATCATTATTGTCACACAGAAATTTGTTACAAGTTTCCAATGCTCTGACAAATGGTATATTTACCGTTGCTCTTTATATGACTTTTCATCCTTGACACTGCTCATATTAAGATTCTTCATTTATTTATTGATTCATTAATATCCTTATCAATACTTTCAAGTGTCCAAGCACTTCCTATTGCTCTACTGTTACTTATTATAGATTATTTATATAAACATTTGTTTTACCCCATTTATTGCATTATCACCCCTTAGGATAGATTGGTTTTATTTGCATTGCTGCACTTTAAAA
Organism: Limnodynastes dumerilii; assembly: GCA_011038615.1. NCBI lineage: Eukaryota > Metazoa > Chordata > Amphibia > Anura > Limnodynastidae > Limnodynastes > Limnodynastes dumerilii. The sequence goes on from WWET01000928.1 coordinate 119,092, forward strand.
TTAAAAAAAATCACTCTTTTTTACCATTCGTTGTTCTTAGTATGGTGGTCAATTTATTGAGTATATTGTATGAATTTGTTCCCTTGTTTTGGGATTTATATGAATTGCTTTTATTCACTGTTAATTGTACCTATTTATTTTAAATGCTGAACTCCAGGTCTATATTCACTTATTTTAGTTAGCGAAGTTGATATTCACTATTATATTTATTTTTTCATTAAAAAGTCATTCACCCCACTAACCAACCATTTACCCCATCACCATTTTCTTTTCCTTCCTCGCGCCCAGTACACTCATCTTTGTACATCAGTACCTTTGTATGGGGGATTTCCAACCAGAGCCCCCCTATTCTTTTGGGAGAGTTTCCCTAACTCACTAAGTTAATAAAAATATAACTAAGTCAGTTGGTGCTAAACCTAATCACCATGCATGCATCTTAAAACAGCATTAGAAGATGAAAAAATATATATATAAAATTGAAACAAGATAAAAAAAATATTAAATACAGTAAAATATATTTTAAAAAATATGTAAAATCACAGTCACAGTTAGGCCTTTGTTTTTTCTTTTTTTAAACTAAAAATCCATTTTTTAAAGCTGAAGGATGCTAAAAAAAGTTATCAGGGCAGCAAAGACACAAGCTGAATAAAAAACTGGCCCACTTAGTACAAAAAGGGGACAAAGGCTATTTTAGGTGTATAAATGAAAGACGAAAAACTGAAGAGGGTATAGTATGGCTCAAAATAAAGAGTGTGTGATAGGGCTATGGCAGATCTTAACATTTATTTTTGTTCAATATTCACAAAAGGTATAGGGGGAAGGGACCACATTTAAATAAGAGGACTACTGATACAAAGGAGGTTATTACTAGTACTTTCACTGAGGAGTAAGTATTAAAAAGAGCAAAACTGGACAAATCAATGGGTTCAGATGGGAAACTTCCTAGGTTACTAAAAGAGCTAAGAGGGGTGCTGGTAAAACCATTAACTGACTTATTCAACCAATCACTAATAACAGGAGCAATTCCAGAAGACTTAAAAACAGCAAATGTATTCCCTCTGCATAAAATTGAAAGTAGGTAAGAAACAATCAACTACTGACCAGTGAGTCTAACATCAGTGGTAGTAAAATTGTGGTATATATATACAAACAAACAAATAAATAAATAAATAACTAAATAAAGTTTAATAAAACTAACATAACAATATTAATGTGAATTTAAAATAAATAAACAAACAAATAAATAAGTAAATAAAGTTTAATACAACTATAAAAATAACATATCATAATGAAATCATATCATGTGAAATATCATAATAATAAATTAATCTAATAAATAAAAATAATTATCAATAACTGAATAGCAGTTAACATTGTGCGAAATTTTCGCACTTTTTTCGCACATTTGCTAATGCTAAACTCCCGCCCAGAACGGCCATTTTATAATCGAAAATGCCATTTTATAATCGAAAAAGCCATTTTAGATTCGAAAATGGCGCGCGCTGAGAGGTTCAGCAAATTAGAGCTGCTGATCCTGGTCCGTAAAATGGACCAGCTGGGGCCAGGACAGCACTCTAATGCTGAGAAGAGGC
>WWET01000928.1:122834-158896 GCA_011038615.1 Limnodynastes dumerilii
CAATTCCCATCCTTCACCCGCAGTATTCCCCATAATATGCCGAAATACAGGAGGCAGCAAGAATGATGTATAATGCATAAGTTTATATTATTGTCTTTCATTTTTAAAACTTAGGTTTCAACGACATGAGACAAAGCCCGCTGTACCCAGAATTCAGGTCCATAATCATCACCATCACAGTGCTGATCCGGGCTGCCAATTTCTACCTCGGTGTGATGAGGACACAGTGGGAGCAGAGGAGGGCCGCAGCCGGAGATGGAGGGCCGCCGCCTCCGCCACAGTTCTTATAACCGAGTCACAACCGTGAAAGAAGGAGGAATCCATCCAGCGTCTCGCTGATACCTCTCTCCACAACAATCTGCCCGGCTAGCCCGGCCTGATCAACCGGAGCAGCCGTAACCAACTAAGCAGAACGAGGACTGTGACTCGATTATAAGAACTGTCCCGTCGATCGGGGTAAGAACCGCTTATTTCCTCCCTAGAACTTCACATATCATATGCCTCCAATATAGTGACTTATCTGAATATACCTGCGGAATTTGCCAACATCACGCAAGGTGCTTTATACCATAATTATCTATCAGTACTGCTGGACATAAATAGGGATTGGTGTTCAAAGTGACATTCATCACTACAAAAGCACTTTTTATTTGTCATTATTTTATATTTCTTATCAATAGATTGTATGGTTTTAGCATTTGGTGCTCTAAGAATAAAATATTTTGTCTACAAATATCTCTTGTGCCGTTCTCCATTCCTGATTGTTCAAAGTCAACCATCAGTAAACAGTACAACATAAATTTGCAAAGAGGTATAAGTCCAAGTAAAAAGTAAAAACTATTTTATTTTCCTTAGCGCTGTTTTCCCTTTCTTCCTTTGTTTTGTACACCCTGTTTAGGGGGTATTGAGGAGAAAACACACTCCTCACAAACAGCAGCTTTTTCATATCTTAGATAAAAAATAACACCACCTATAACAAAGTATACCATATACTTAGCGCCATCTTTTGTTTCCAAATATTTCATTGGAAACAAGGATGTCACAACGAGATTATAGGTAACAGCGCCGCGATTATGGCAAAATGAAAGCGACAGATATCGACAACGCTTCTTAAAATTGAGGCAAAATCGAATCTTGATGAATATGGCGAGTTGGCCACGAAAAGCGACAGAAAATCGATGTGATTCCTGTCGATTTGAAATCAACAGGAAAATTTTTCTATATGAGGCCCTCTGAGTGGAAAGGACCACTGCTATTCCCCCCCTCTTAAAAGACCAGACCCAGAATTCAGGAGATTTACCATCTGTTGTTATCCTGTGCATGGGGACTTGAACGTTGAATACAGAAATCCAGGACTGGTGATATGTGACTGAGTTATTTCCACCAAGCCCTGTCTGGTCTTTGGACTTTGTTCATTAGGAAAAAGAACCGGGAACTTTTGAAATCTAACACAGTATACATTTATTTATTTATTTATATGGCTCTGAAGATTGGAATTTAAATGAATTCAAATGGACTGAATCTCTTTGAAATAATTTATAATATATATTTTCTGTGTTACATTAATTTTTCTTCAATTTGGGTTGATATTTATTGTGACACTCCCCCAATTCTCAAATTCTTAACCAACTTACGAATGCCATAGGGTTACCTTATCTTTAGGTTCATAGTTATGTACGTAGGGTGGCTAATTAAGAATGTTTTTGCCTATCCACACCTAGATTTCTTCATTTAAATAGCTAGCTCCCTCCAACCAATCTTCTTATCTTTGGGCTGGATCCAGACTTAAGTTAGTGCTTGAACTTAGTTACTCCTATGCTATACCATGTTGATTGCAGGGGGAGTCAATTTATTTTTATTCTTTGCATGCAGGGATATATCTTCGAATTGCTTACTGCACACAGATACTGACCAGCTTTACTATCACACTGTTATTTAGACTTGGGCTGGGAAACATCACCTCTCAACTCTAATACTGTTTGCAACAGATGAAATATGACTCAACATGGTTTCGCCCAGGAGTAACTAAATTCAAGCACTTAATTCAGTCTGGATCCAGCCCTTTGTTCTTAACTTTTCCTTTATTTTTAAATCATTACGATACTTGAGGAAATAGATTTGTGATGGTGATTCAGAGCCGTCTAAGTTCTACATATATTGCGTATATTAAGGTACTATGCATGCGCAGTATATCCCTTCTTAAATATAAGCACCTAAAAAACAACAACAACTGTGAGTCCAATATTTTAAAAGTGTGTTTAGATTTGTTTCACCCTTATATTTTGCACTATAGATTTTATACATTCTTAGTACTATTCACTTGCATATAATACACTGTTTGAAGGAACATACAGAACAAACAGGAATCTCCTCCTTATATACTTTCATATACGTTTATATATTTATGAATTTGAATTTCAAGCTGCAGAAGTTGTGCTGAACTCTCTTTTAAAATATTTTTTCTACACTATCTGAACTTTATTTTTGAACTAATATTAATTGAACTGTTATCAATTAGGCCTTTGTCCACGCAGGTGGGGACTACTATACTTCATCTATTCTACATTATAAGGAGGAGAGTGTTTCTTATTTTTTATTTAGGGGTGAAGTAAAAGACCCTTATTTGTTGTCCTTCCAGCAGACAACTGGTGCAGGTTGTTATTTACTATTGACTACCTCAGTTAAAGGAAATAACTCCCCTACTCCCATCACATATTTTACCTAACCTCCAACATGACTTCTGGTGCAGGTTGCTATTTACTATTGACTACCTCAGTTAAAGGAAATAACTCCACTACTAACATCACATATTTTACTTAACCTCCAACATGACTTCTTCCAAATACACAAACTTATTGAGAACCTCTATTAAATCTCTTTGCATTGATTTCACATAACTGAATTACTTCCCCTCTCAATAAAAATATTTTAGACCATATTAATTAAGAGCCTTAATGGACCTATTTTGTTTTCCTATAACTGCATTTTACTCAGCCAGAGAGAAAATGCTTCTATTATTTGCAATGTGTTCAGTTAGTCTCTTCGAGTCTTGGCACAAGAACATTAGGACCTTAAAAACAGTGCTGAGAATTGTTTTCTAATGTGCTGTTAAGAAATTCCTCCTCCTTTATTGATCATATGACACTGAAAGGTCTATAAATTAGGCTGCTCTCCTGGGGAAGACTGTAACACATTTTACATGACAAAGGAGATCTGTGCCTGGCAAGCACAACGATTACAGGAATTGCTGTCTACTTCTGACTCAGCCATAGAAGGATTTAAAAACAAATGTTCTCTTTCTCATTAGAGTGGTTTTAATTAGTCTGAGCAATAAAGCTTAAGCACAATGAACTTTGAAATTAACATTAAGGCATATATCTGGCATTTAATACCTGTAATATTTAATACTTTTTTCCATGGAGGAGAAATATTTTATACTAAAATTAAATCCACCCAATCAAAACTTCTTAGGCTTAAGGATTTTGCATGCTCCCATCAAAAAGTGGTGGTATACTAGCATAAAAAGCATGTTCATAAAAATATAGGACTGAATCCAGACTTAAGGAACGTGGGCTTTTTCCAATCTATGGACCATGTTTGTTATGGTACCCCGGGATTACCTTGGCTGAGTACCAGGTTGACCGGGGAGTGAGAGAGGAAAGGGCGAGCAACTCACTAGGGTGTAGAGCCTGAGATTGGACCTTGTTTTCACTAGAGCCCCTGATGGTGGGGATAGACTGGAGCTGGTAGGAACCCATCAGGATACGGCCCTAGAGATAATACCCGGGAGAAGAAACAAGGAACGGAAACCGTATCAGAGGGAATGGGTGAAAGCAGCGGGTCAGAAGTACCAGAAGGGACTGGACTTTTAAAAACAACAGAGAACACAGAACAAACGTTACAGGGGAAGACAATACTGGACGGACACACAAGACAAACTGGGATACTCACACTCGCAATCACTCCAGCGATTCCCCAAAGGGAGACGGAGACAGTCACTACAGGTATCTGGGAAGGTAAACAACAAAGTGGTCAATAGCAGTAAGGAAGAGAGATGGGAGGTCACACACTAGGAGTACTGGCAGGAACAAGGCAGGGTACAATGGGCACTCAAGAAAGTAGAAGCACTAGAAAGAAGCAAAAGAGACAAGGAATAGAAAGAAGCACGGGGCAGCAAGACGCTATAACCGGCAACTACCTGTGGTAGCTGTCTGGACTTTAAAGAAAGGAGAGCCCCGAAGGGAGCAGGAACGCGCCAATTTGCCGATTGGAGTGCGTCCCGTTGCTAGGAGAGCAGCGGGACGCAATGCAGGGAAGTCCGGACCATCTGCTAAGCTGATTGGCTCACGACCTAGTTGCTCAGTAATGGCTAGGACGCCTAGTGGAGAAGATGGCTGCGCCCATGTATGCACCGCGCTCCGGGAATCGCTGCTGCATCCAGAGCCGAAGGACAGCAGAGAGTATCGGGGAGCAGCGCCAGAAGTCGCAAGGTGACTGTAGCTGAGTGAGGACGGCCCTAAGGTAGGAAGTGGAGCTGGCGCAGTCTGCACAAAGTTACACGCTACCCGCGGCGGGCGGCCACGTGTAACAATGTTTACACTTAATAATGTTGGCCAACTTACGCATGCCATGTGATCGGAGCTTTTCTGAAAACTGCAGATGCGCGCGGCAGATGTTATGCATTGGATTTTAGTGGGTACGGAATTGATTTCAGCATATGCATTGCTTTGTACAATAGGGCGTAACAACACTCTGTACGTGCGAGTATATGCAATGTGGGTGGGGGGAAGCATTTAAATTGTACAGTATGGGCTGCGTTAGGCATTTCAAAGCGTTACGTCCGCCCAATGGGTTGGATCCAGACTTAAATTAGTTACTACTGGGCTGAACCATGTTGATTGCAGGGGAGTCGTATTTCATCTGTTGCAAACAGTATTAGAGTTGAGAGGTGATGTTTCCTATCCCAAGTCTAAATAACAGTGTAATAATAAAGCTGGTCAGTATCTGTGTGCAGTAAGCAATTCAAAGATATATCCCTGCATGCAAAGTATACAATTAACTTGACTCCCCCTGCAATCAACATGGTTTAGCCCAGGAGTAACTAATTTCAAGCACTTACTTAAGTCTGGATCCAGCCCAATGATACAAACGGAGAAGTTGAGGTAGGGTTATGGTCACGGAAGTCAGCTAAAGTGAGAGGGAAGTGTCATGGGAGTGCACTAACCACCAATGTGCAGATTTTTGCTACTCCGTGTGTACGGAAAGCACTGCTATGTCTGAATACAGTCCTTTGTGAGCAGAAAACAGCCGCATTTGGAGACTCCAAGCGCAGAATTAGATCCTGGTACAGCGTTTACACTAGGTGGTTGAGGGGAGGTATTTATATTTTAAAGTAAGGGCATGTTAATGCCCTTACTCTTTATTTACTATTATGTGGGGACTGTTGTAAATCTATATGTGCGAGGCGACTGAACTCCCATCGTCTGTCAGGATGCAAAATTGCTATGGTATCAGATATCCCCTTCTGCTGTGCTTGCAGCTCTGAGTGAAGTCTGGTTCCAGTCAGTAATTCCTTTCCTTATACATGTAACACCCCGACTTTACTAAGATTTGCAGGTAAGTTTTATGGTAAGTGAATTCGGAATGGGATGATTTCAGAAAAGAATACACAAGATCAGTTCTACTTGTAAATAATATTAATTATGTTTACTTATTTGTTTCCAAAAGTTTGGTAAGTATGGTTAAGTAGCAGAATACTTTTACAAAACAAGAATTTAGTGTTTCTTTGTCAATTTCTATAACAATGTTTAGTAGGAAAGTACACATAAATCTCCAGCAACAATTAGTTACTTGCACTAACACATTATGTAATAGAGATAAGGATTAAGTTTTAAACTTTTCCTATGTGTAATGCTATAAATAACCTGGATACAATATTCATCATAAACAAAGCAACAGGTTCACACCTTATAAATGTACTCAGAGTAAATTTTAGTAACATTAGCGAAAACTATCACAGTAAAGTATACAATTTATGCAACATAGTACAATGGCAACATGCCTTGGTACATTACAGTTTGTAGGGGGGGGGGGCATGGTAGATTGAGTTCAATTTGACAGCCTGTCACAGCTGCAGACTCTTGTCGCTGAGGAGAACTGTCCTTAGTTCGTGGAGTACAAGACTTTGGGCAATAAATGCTTTATTGTTCTGCGCAAAATAGTTACCTGCTATATTTGGGAATAAAATGTTTGCTGTTCAAATTATCAGTGTAGACTTCACAGAAATGGTAGCATCGATTATTTGTTTCAATCTCCCAAAAAACCTAAATTATCACACTAACAGGCCACAAGTCCAACCCCTCCAAGTATTTGCAGATCGATTTGGTATTCCCACAAACTCCCCTTAGATTTCCGCAACCTTTATTCTTCCTATATATTCAGGCCCCAAGTCTGTCCTTCGGATCCCTTCAACGCTTAATACCTCCCAAAGTGTTCCCCTATCACTTCTCTGAAAACTTTGGCCTTCACCGCAGCTCCCGGCTCCCCCTATCTGCTCCTCCGATACCTTCTCCGTCACCGAGACTCACGGCTTCCCCTGTCAGTGGTCCGGCACTACACCACAGCTGCTTCCGGCTTTCAGTCTCCGCCTCCCAATCTGTACCTCTGTCTTTCCCCCTTGCTGACCGTTATGCTTCAGTCACCGCCTCCAGGTCTGCACCGCTGTCTCTCCTACTCGCTATCTGTTCTGCTTTCCTTTACAGCTCCTCACACTCTCTTCTTACAATCATTCTCCCTCTCCATCTTTAAGCTCCTCAGCTGACCAACTGTCCATCTCCCGCACTTTTTCTCTTTTTATAAGTTTACCCTCCGCACGTGCCTGCTCTGCTAGAAATTTCTAGGGCTCCCTCGTGCTGCCCTAACAGATCTCAACGGTCAAAACATCTGCCCAGCAACTGTGCACCAATCACTGCCCAACAACATCATACCCACAACTGTAACAATCAGTAACAACAAAAACTTACTTTATCAATTTCACTAATAATTTTGCCTTAATTAAGGGGTGTTACATACATTATTGTAATACACAAATGGTCAATATTTCTCCTTTGTATGCTCTAGACTATAGTGCTCAATTAATATAATCTAATAAATCTAATACCTTTATTTTCATACTATGTGGTCATTGCAAAATCTAATTTGCTAAAATAAAGAAATGTACATATATAGGAAGCTCTTTATTTCTTTTTTACCTCTAATCCCCCAATGTTAGTTCTATTTTAGGAGATTAAAGGCCAGTTGCATTTTACCAACAAATTATTACTGTGGATCATTTTAGAAACTTAAAATGACTTAACTAACCTTATCCTAGACACATTGGACCAGATTCACAGGTCCAAAGGAAATAAGTCGGTGCGTATACTCATGAATATACACCATGTCAAAGTTCCCTCCCACGCTACCTTCTCCTTAATTACAGACTTAAGAGTGCCCAAGTGATTCCACAACATCCTGTGTGTTCTTTCCTTCTTAACTTTGCCACTCGTAAGATCGGCTTAAAAGTCAATCTGCGCATGCGCCGGGCAGATGTTGCCCGATGTAGCTATGGCAACGCCTGATCCACGTCTATGGCAGCAGCGTAGTAACGCTGGAGGGGGCGTTCCCCTCCGTTACAGTAGTGCAGATAGGCGGGGGGAGGGAGGGTAATGAGGCTGGGAGGGCGGCGTTAGCGTAGCACCACGCCGTCCCAGCGTATTAACACTCACTTACGCCTGAAGTTAAGGTAGCCTTCAACCGGCGTAAGCGAGTGTTAATACACTGGGGCAAGGGGGTGTGTCGGAGGAGTGCAGCGATGGTACGCTGAGTGTTAGAACGCCGGGTGTAACATCATAGCTCTGGATCAGGCCCATAGAGTATTCCCTCCCCCGCCCATTTTACTCTCCCCCCACCCACTTTTCTTAAAAACTCCCAGAGGCTACCCAGGCGCGCCTCTTCCTACCTAATCAACTACATGGTGCCTTTAAAGACCGCACGTAGTCAATCTTTGCATTAAGTGGTACGTAGATTGCATAAATGACCTACTACGCATTCTTTAAGAACCGCACTTAAGTGTGAATCCAGTCGATGATTCTGACCTAAAGGCAAAACTTGAATTCTTCCTGCTTTTCTGTAAACCCCTCGCAAATAATGTATGATCTAAGTGCACACGCAACCGTAGCCCTGGATCAGTACACAAATACATTCCATACACACACATTAGTCAGGTGCAATGCAGATACTATATGTCTCTTACCCCAGGGGTCCAAACGCAAGTCCAGGGTAGTTCATTGCTATGTATCATGGTAATAGTGGTTATGCTTTGAGCATCTACTTAAACATATGAATATATAAAAAATATTTTTGATTATGATCAATTTGAATGAAATGAATAAAGTGGTAAAATGTAGTACAAAATGTAGTACAATTCAATACCTTTAGTAAAGGTTTCGGAAGGCTAGTAACATAAGAACAAATATTTTAAAGCTTAAAACTTGCTGTTTACAAAATAGCACCACATCCTAACTACATAGACCTATGCAGTCAACATATGATCTTATCAAGCGTTTAAGGTTTTTCTTTTCTTTTTTTTATTATTGGGTGATCAGAGCAAAAATCACTGTAGTGTATTTGCAATATTTTTTTCCTATCAGCAATAAAGCAGGCTAAAAAATACTTAGGTTCCATAACTTTATTTTAAGGCATGTTGATTATATATTGAACCCAAGCTGATGATTTCACCTTCACCTACTGGTCAGCAGGGCCGCCATCAGGGGGGGAGACAGCCGGGACTAGTGTTCCAGGCCTAGGGCTGATGGGGGCCTGCCGAGTAGCTGGTCAATGTGCAGGAAAAATGTATCTGCGCACATGCCCGCTGTAATAGCAGGTCTTCAGAACCCCGCCCCTATGTGATGTCACCAATGACGCTTCGCAGCTGTGTCTCGGGCCCCGCATTTTCTGAAGGCAGTCCTGCTGGGCAAAGTTACTCTGACTCCATGCATGTAGGCCTACCCCCACCTCTACGAATCCCCAACAGCATCACACACATAGCTGTGGCACATTAATGTCTTGTAGTAGGAGGGCTGTAGCTCTGAGTTTGAAGATGGCAGGAATAAGGCAGACAGGTGGCAGGGGCACTACAGAGCTCAGGGCCAAAGTCGGGGCCTAGGTTTAAATGCTTTAAATATACAACTGACAAGCAACAAACCTTACAATAGAGGTGGTAATAAATGTATTACATCTTAGAAATCCTTACAGCAACAACTAAACCTTTACCTCTCACTCCTCATGGTGGTGCCTGACTCCATTGTAAGTCATCTTGAGGAGGCTTTTTTGTTTTGTTCTTTTATTTTTTGAGTGAGGGGGAAAGGTTTAATTATTGCTGTTCTTTATTTATAATGTAAATATATCAAAAAGAACTATATTACCACTTCTGTTGTATCCATCCCAGATATTCACGTATACAGCTGTAAGCGATTGTACATACTGTAAGTATTAAACTTTTTGTTTTGTTGTTTTCTGTTTTTTTTTTTTTAATGTGCTTTGTTGATTATGTAATGATTCAGGCCCGGATTCACAACCCCGGACGTATTGCACATCTTCTTAAAGACCGCATGCGTAGTAGCTGTTATCGGTAAATTAAGGATGTATATGCAATAGAAACATAGAAAATGATGGCAGATAAGAGCCGCATGGCCCATCTAGTCTGCCCATTTGTTTATTCAAAACTATACTGACCCTAGACCCTATTTACCCTCAATTTGGTTTACAATTTAGGATACCCTTATATTTATCCCAAGCATGTTTAAATTGTTCTACTGTATTGGCCTCAACCACCTCAGATGGGAGAATATTCCACTTATCTATCACCCTTTCAGTGAAGTAATTTTTCCGCACATTTCCTTTGAATCTACCACCCTCCAGTTTATATTAATGCCCTTGTGTTCTATTACACCTTTTCTTTTGAAAAATGGTACCCTCCTCTAGCTGGTCACAACCCTTGATGTATTTGAAAGCTGCTATCATATCCCCCCTCTCCCTTCTCTGCTCCAAGCTATACATGTTTAGTTCCTCTAGCCTTTCTTGGTATTATTTGTTACAAAGGCCAGACATCCTGCATATCTCACCCTGCATCCTAGCATCCAAATTGTCTCACGCAAAACAAAAGCATCACACCCACTGCAATGCACAAGAAAATACATCCTAGAAGGTTTTTTTGATGGAGAAATCAGCAAACTTTGCTTCACCAACAAATCCCACAACTACTTTTAAATGGGCCCAAATCCTGGCCAAATCCAGTTCAAACTCCAGTTACAACTCCAATATGCTTATAAATCCAGGCTTTGAAATTCAGGCAAGTTAGACCTTGGCAGGTTCAAACTAAACCACCTTTATATAACACGCAATGACCTAATCAATTACCACAGCCCAAGCAATTACCACAGCTGGCTAATTAACTACAAGAATAAAAAACAAAAAACTACCTTTTAAACCTTACCCAGAAAAATTAAACCAAACAGCAACAATAAATATATTATGCAACAAGCTTCACCTAATGCACAGAAACAAAAAAAACTAAAGTATTAAAATATAAATACAAAAGAAAGAGAATACTTTACAATTGCACAGAGGCTTTGTTAAACTAGGCCCACTCAGTTGAGGTTACCTGTGGAAAAAAGAGAAAATAGTGATGATATTGTGATTAACTCCAGTTACAACTCCAATATGCTTTGAAATCCAGGCTATGAAATTCAGGCAGGTTATGAATTTGGGCCTCAGTGTATTAATATCTCTTGATTACTCTTTGCAATGTATTTTCCAACTATGTAATATCTACTATAATCAATAATGATGTATGTTTTAAAATTTATTTATTCATTTTTAAAGATGCAAGAATTATTGGAGAGTGTTCTGAATAATTGGCCAATTTTTTTTTTTTTTGCTGATTTAGTAGTCTGTTGTAAAATCTGTAACAAACAGCGAGACAGATTTTTTAACTTTAAAAAATTATAATTACTATTTAGAAAAATGTCAACTTGCTGATCAAAAGATATAATTAGGTAGACAAATATCAGATATACAGATACTGTACTTATTATTTTAATATGTGTTTTTTTCTAAAACATGAACTTATATTATGTAATTATATAGAATATATTATTTGTGTATCCAGTTTTATATGGTTGAAGAAGGAAAACTTTTTACAAAACTAAGAAAAAGCTGCAAAAATTAGACTGAATAAAAGTTCAATAATTGTTCCCAACCCTATTATCTCTTCATATTTTTATATTCATTAAGTAGTGAAATAATTTGTTCAAATTAACAAATATAATCTTTACAAACTAGACTGCGTAATCGGCACATAAAAATTCAAGCAATTTTGTTACTCATATTAAATATGCAAAGATGTTATTATAATTTCAGGACATTTCACACATGTTTTAACAATGCAGATTTTAAAAGGATGAGTTTCTCAACTGATTAACAGAATGAATCTTACATACTCTGGGACTTGTATATAATCAATTATAGATGTTACATTAGTTACATGTATTTATTTGCACTAACAGTGTGTTTTGATATTTTTACACTTCTTTCTTTCTCTTTCTTTCTCTTTCTTTCTTTCTTTCTTTCTTTCTTTCTTTCTTTCTTTCCCTCTCTCTCTCTCTCTCTCTATCTCTCTCTCTCTTTTTTTTTCTCTCAGGGTCATATCCTGTTCTCTGCATGGGACATGTCCCTTTGATTGTTTAGAACTCTGTACGGTAGAAGGGAGTGAACTCCATTATCACTTCCCTCTGTCGTATTGAATTATGGGCACTTCCATGTCCATATCCCTACCTTAACTGCTACGAATGTTTGCTTGCTCTGCATGGCAAATCCCACCTCCATTGCAGGGTTTTGCCATGTGGAAGGCAAGGAACACACAACGTACGGAAGTCCATGTGAATAGAACCGTCTGCATGGAGATTTGTTGTGTTATATCTGGTACAGGCAAAAAGACTTACACTAGTAGCTTGTGTAAGTCTGCTTGCTTTAAATCTGAATCTGGCCCTCTGTCTCTATCTTTCTCATGCAGGGGAGGGGAGAGTTGGCAGAACTGTATTGTTACTTTTTTTTTAAGTTCATATGTAAATTGCTAATACCACCTAAGTCTAGTAGAATTACCCCTCTGACTTTCACATGTGGGACCAGATCCAGTTAAATAAATAAGAAAAATATTATATCTGGGGAAACCATGTTGAAATTCAAAATATTTTATTTAACTTTCCATGAAATTTAACATTCACCTCATTGGGGTTCCAAACATATCTGTCTAGGAAAAGCCTTTGTGCTTATCAGCATTGAAGTTGATTTACCATTCGGAGCAACGGTTTGGTGCTCTAGGGATCGATTGCTTTGCTTCTTCGAAACAGTTCGGAACTGGCTGGGAGAGAACGGCCCTATCAAAATATGGTCGTTCCCAATGGGGACCCACACCCTAAGAAAACAGACCAACAATGAAACAAAGTGAGCCTGATTCCCAGTGCAAAGTACAATGTTCAGCGTGGCGTATCTATGTGTAACTTCTTTCTGCATGGACCGAGAACAGACCCATGCAGAAAATATAACATTTCTACTGGGAAGAGAACACATTTTTATTGCACTTGACGGCTACATGGCCAACTGCAAACTGTCTCACTTATGTGTTCTTTTTATACGGTTACAGTCCTCAGTAGAATGACCCATTTCCAAAAAAAGGGACATCCGAAAGTTCCTTTTCGGATGTCCCTATTTTGAATACTTAACAATTTCTAATTTTTTTACAATGGGTGAGTATGCCGATCAGCATACTTTACCCATTCACATTCGCAAATTCCGTCACCATGATATCCCTCCATCACCTCTATCGCCAGACCGAGGGAAAGGTGAGTAACCTCTCTGTGCTCGGTAGGGAGGGTTAGGGTCAGGCTGCAGGGGTGGGAGGGTTTGGGTCAGGCTGCAGGGAAGGGACAATTAGGGTCAGGCTGCAGTAGATGGTGGGTTAGGGTCAGGCTGCAAGGCAGGGAGGGTTAGGGTAAGGCTGCCAGGAAAGGAGGGTTAGGGTAGTGAGAGGGTAGGGTTAAGGTTAGAATTAGGGAAAGGAGTGGGGACCATTTTTACCTACATTAGCACCGAAAGCTCGGTTCTCCGTGGATCGCATGCAATGCCTCCTCAAGGCATATGCAATCGAAATCCCAGCCAGTTTCGAAATAGGGCCGTTCTAACCGGGGACCCACACCCCTTTTTATATTATGTCTAAATTAGGACCTGTATATTTTTTCAAAAGCTAAAATAGCCAGAAACAACCTTTATTTCGCCTTTAAGCTCAAATTTACTAATCTTTATGTTTATATTGCTGCTTCTGTATATAAATAATATGGTTTAATTATAATATATGAAAAAACTGCAAATGCAAACACTGTAATGTAAAAAATGTTAAAGGACAGCACCTCAACAAATCTCTTTAGACATGAATGATGACACCACATAAGATTGACGGGGACGGAGTTGCCATCAAGAAAAGGCCCATTTTATTTTTTAGAATGGGTAACTATACCGATCTCATTGCTGCAAGGCACTGGACCCGCACCCACTGCCACCTAAGGGTAAGGATAAGGATAAGGATAAATGTTATGGGAGAAAAAATACTTACCAATTGCAGCTCCATCTTTCGGTCACAGTTACATTGATTTGTTCTCCTCCACCAGGCAGAAGCAATTTATTCCCGTAACCATTCATCATTTCCTGGTATGAAACAGCCCTTTCGAAAAAGGGACAATCGTGCCAGCAATCCACACCCTAGTGATGGGGTAGGGCAAAGATGAACTTGGGCTGGTAACCTTGTATACAATTTTTTACAAAAAAATGATCTAACCCCTTCTTAAATATATCAAGTGAATCTGCCATCACAAACTTCCCTGGCAGTGAATTCCATATCTTAACTGCCCTTACCGTAAAGATCTTTTTCTTTGCTGGTTGTGAAACTTTCTCTTATCTAACCTTAATGGATGACCCCATATTTTTTGTACAGTCTTTGGGGTAACAAGTTCTCATGAAAGTTCACTGTATTGACCCTTAATGTATTTGTAGATAGTTTTATAATACACACTAATGCCACACTGGCTGACTAATAAGCAATACAATTTTATTAGTATTTATTTACTTATTATTCCAAACACCTATACTGAAAGTGTAATGTTAAGCAAAAACAAGAAACTAGGAAAATGAATAAATGGGAGAATCAGGAAGAAAAACTGCAAATGTAAACACGTTATGTTGACATCAATGATGACATCACATAAGATTGACGGGGTAGGACAAAGCTGAACTTCTGAATTTTTGGTGCTCTTTTCAACCGATTTAGTAGTTACCGATGCAAAAAAAAAAGGAAGCTGTATTTTATGATACACTCATGTCACACTGGCAGACTAATAAGCAATTAAATTTTATCAGTATTTATTTAAAATTACACCACCATTTATTTATTTAGTAACCGGTTTTTATATAGCGCCAGCAGATTTCATCAATTTTAACAATTAGTATAAATAAGTCATAAATATACATTATAAACACTTACTGTTGCATGCAATATAGACTGTAGAGGAGTAACTTTATATTGTGGAAGAGCATTTCAGTAATCGATGCGGAAGATCATTAGTACATAAATCAGAGATTTAGCAGTGACTTGTAAGAGATATTTTCGTATTCTGGATTTTTTTTTTAGGTGTGTGTAATAGTATTTAGAAACAGATTGTATGTGGGACACAAAGGACAGTTCAAAGTCAAGTGTAACACCTAGGCAGCGAGCTTGAAGCGTATGTCAACAGCAATAGAGATACTGGGTGGGCAGCTTTTGTAGGCAGGAGGAAATATTAATAGTTCTGTTTTTGAAAGGTTAAATTTAAGAAGGACATCCAGGATGAAATGGCAGAAAGACATTCAGTTACACAGGCCAGTGTGGTTGGTGATAGATCTGGGGTGGATAGGTAGATTTGTGTATCATCTGCATAGAACTGATATTTAAAAGTGTAATGTAAAAATAAATACAATAAAATTGTTTACCATTAAGTGAGTTTTCCAACGCGGCTTTGAGTGCATCCTAAATTCACCTTTCTTTTATCTTTGGAATTTGTAACTACATCATGTACCACTAACATCATACCACATACCTTCTTCTCTACATCTCATCTGATGTTCTGTGCCTTTAGCATCTCCCTGTTCTCAATGAAATTTAGTCAATATTTTTCATTGTTTATTCCATAATTTTGAATGGTTTTTTTCTTTATACAATCCATTTGTATTATTTGCTGTAGTTTGTTAAATATTGTTGATTTTTCATCTCTTACAGTGCTTGAAAAACATGGTTATATAATTGTTCTACCATTAATATAATTCCAATTATTTTCTCTTGTTAACTACATTATTCAGCATTTTAGGGCTTCTGGTGGGATTACTGGTATTCTAAAACTCTTTAAACACACAAGATATACCCCATGATAAGAATTAGCAAGATTAATGCTTCTAACCACTGTTCACGTTATTCGGATGGAATAATTTGCACATCATTATGTAGTAAATAAAGTGTTATTTTCTAAAGTTTCATTTAAATAGTCGCTATAGACTCATTAGCACATTACTAAAACCATCCTTTAATAAATGAATTCTTCTTTGAAACAATAGATCATTATAATGTTATATGACAAAATATGTCTAACACTAAATAAAAATATATGCATGCTGTGCCATAAAGGATGCTGAATGAGCAAAAGACTTGGCTCTTGGGGAGTTTGCAGATAAACCATGTTTATTTTAATAATGTGTGTTTTATTTCACTGCTTATTATATTGTAATGTCTTCAGCAGTATAGATTTATTTGTACTGAACTGCAATGTGGAAATATATGTAGTAACCTTCTTCAAAATATTGCATAATACTAGATAGTTTCAATTATAGTAGTCTAGATTTTCAAAAATTTAGCTGTGTCCAAAAGCTGTGTTGCCCTATTATTTGTCAGTTTAAAGTAGAGTACTGCGTATTTTAGAAACTTAAGAAGAGACATACGCACAGGAAGACAAGGCTGCCCTTTGCCTTCTTAAGTCAGTTAAGAACTACAAAAACGATGGTGTGTCAAGAGAGTTGTAATGCGTATAATTGTGAATCTGTTCGTTCTTATCTTCTTCTTAACTGTGAATCAGGTCCTTCCTTCTTACTAAAGCCTTTCAGTGCAGTAAGAATTAGCTAGAATCAGCACGAGCAGAACCGAACAATCAATATTCATGTATTAGCTATTTGTCATTAAATAGTCTCACCTGCCCCCTGTCACAATGCACTACAGGTTGTGAGGGTTTCGTGTGCCATAATATTCAGGTGCCATTGACATAAACTATACCTTTGGTCAAGAACAGGAACCTGATTCACACTTCAGAATCTGCTTATTTTTAGGTGTGTATATTTAAGATGGGATATACTGCGCATGCATAGTAACCTAATATTCCCAATTTATGTTGGACTTATTATGGTTCTTTCTAAATAATATTATTTTTAATTTTTTTATTTTTTATGAATTTTTCAAAAACAACACAAATTACCCTACTTTAAACATTATGGACCTGATCCAAACTGCACAGTTAAAAAGAGCAAACTCTGTATTAGGAAAAGTAGAATAATAGATTCAGTTCAAGGTCATCGACACTAGAACGGAAATGTGGTTGCATTTTGTATAACAGGTAAATAACGGGCAAAATGAAGTGTCTTCACCAGTTATTAAAACGCAAGTGCAGGTAGTTCACTCTTATGTCTAATGAATCTGGTCTGGATCCAGACCTCTGTACACATTCCATAGATGCGGGGGTCTGTAATTAAGCACAAAGGAGGGGACTGCATGGATGTGGTTATCCACTGAGAACAGTCGTTTTCTGCCAGCCATTTTTGAACCAAATCCAGTCCGGTGCAGTATGCAGTCCGGTGCAGAATTCAGTCCGGTGCAGAGTCCAGTCCTGTGCAAAGTCCAGTCCGGTGCAAAGTCCAGTCCGGTGTAAAGTCCAGTCCTGTGCAGCACCAGTACCTGCAGCCAGTCTATCATCGGCAACCTCTCCGCCGACCACTCCTTCATCCACTGGCTTCGCTACACGTCCATCTACGGAGTTCGCTTCATTCAAGACACCTTCTGTAGCCTCTACCTACAGCGTCCCTACCTTTGGACTAGACCTACATGAGGAAATCCTATTTGCAGCCACCCAACTTTGTCTTCTACCCTATACTCACTCCGCCTCTCCGACCCGGGAGCAACCCAGAAATTTCCAGATCTGTGATACTATGTTTCTAAAACAGCCATTTTTAGCCGCAGACTGATAACAGGAGTGTACGCCCTTGTCACTCACATGTCCAGAACGTCTACGCAAGGATCTGTGTCTGTCCGGACAGAGATCTATTTGTAAGTGGTGTTCCCC
The DNA here is from genome assembly GCA_011038615.1 of Limnodynastes dumerilii. Taxonomy (NCBI): domain Eukaryota; kingdom Metazoa; phylum Chordata; class Amphibia; order Anura; family Limnodynastidae; genus Limnodynastes; species Limnodynastes dumerilii. The sequence goes on from WWET01000928.1 coordinate 140,336, forward strand.
GCCCCGGACTTTTCATTTGCATGCCTTCCCCTTCATTGGAACTTCTAATGTACGGAAGGGAGTTCCATACACTAGAAGGTACTCAGGGTAACCTCAGGGACGTGCATGTTTCTTGTCAGGGGACTTATGCAAATGACTTTCTTAGTTGTGTATCTGGCCCAATGTGTATAACACACCAGGAGGGAAGTCAAAGCAACAAAACGTGTCGGGGTGTAGATCTTATTGATTGACTTGTGAAGTGTATTGTGTTGCGCTGTGTTTAAGTTGCAATCCGGTATTACAAGCACCGATGAAATTAATGTTTTATTAAAGATCTTTACACTATGGAACACTTCCTCTTTTTATTTCCTTTAATTTGATCACACTGGACTGGATCAAGAAAACAGTTGTTTGAGAGGGAATACGTGGTACTAGACTAGGAAATCACTCTGATTATACCTGCCTGGATCTGGAATCTAGTGTGACTACACATATTTGCTATCACAGCACGATATAAAACATTTCATTTTACGGCGGCCATATGCGTAAGAATGGCATTTCTGCTGTTCTGCGCATGCGCTGGGCAGATGTTGCCCGGCATAATCTATGATTCAGGAATCCCTGAATCAGACATCGGTAACTACGACGTAGTTACGGATGAAAGGGCGTGCTGCACTACGTTGTAGTTACGGAAGGTAGGCAGGGGGAGGGAGGGAAATTAGGCAGGGAGGGATGGGTTAGGCACTTACAACCCTGTGGCCGGAGTAATTACCCACTATTACGCCGGCGTAACAGTGGGTTATTACGCCAGCCACAGGGGGAGTGTCGGGGGAGTGCGGGCCAGCATAGCTCTGGATCTGGCTTAATGTCACAAAATCAAAGAGACCTTTGCCCTTTTAGCAGTCACATTCCAGAAAGCAACAAAATCATGACATCTTAGAGAATGTTAATGGTGGAACTTTAATATTAGGGCACAACTGTTTTCCAATGGCAGGACAGGAAAGGGAGAGATGCTTAAAGTGACTCTGCTAAGTGGGATGGGTTTAGTAATATTACAATGAGGGAGTGCTAAGCGCCATCCATACTATCCATACTTCAGACCGACCCCATTTTACTTGAAGGTGACATAGTGCTGCTCTAGATAGTACTAAAATGATAATATTATACTATATATTATACACACTACCGGTTATAGCAAAAGATATAACACCATTTATTATAAGAAAGAATTAAACAAAGCACAATAAAGCCGGCAAAAAAGTCAATACACAGATAGTGCACTTAATCAAATCAATTGAGTAATATAATATGTTGGACCACCTTGATGGATAAAAGTAAAAAAAGGAGATTTAGGACCTGATTCCTAGACTGAAAATAAGGGTCGTATTCACAGATCTGTTTTCACTGGAAGTTGCGTGCGTATTATTAGGTATGGTTTAACTACGCATGCGTAGTAACTTTATTTACGTAAATAACATAGAATAGAATAGAATATACGCATGTAAGTGCTTTAGGCATGGACATGAAATGAAATACGTACTATGGAGGCGTAAGTCTACGATTGCACGTCTGTGAGAGGGGAGTGTTATGGGTGTTGGTGGGTGTTGGCTTGCTACGTGTGCACTTTTGAACAAATACATCTCAGAATACGGTCCTCAGAGAGGAAAGTTACTCCTGGGCTAAACCATGTTGATTGCAGGGGAGTCATATTTCATCCATTGCAAACAGTATTAGAGTTGAGAGGTGGTGTTTCCCAGCTCAAGTCTAATTAGCAGTGTAAAAGTAATGTTGGTCACTGTCAGTGTGCAGTATGAAAAAATATATATATACAGTATCCCTGCATGCAAAGAATACAATTAACTTGACTCCCCCTGAAACCAACATGGTTTTGCCCAGGAGTAACTTTCCTCTCTTATTTTCAATCTCTGAATCAGGTCCTTAGTATATAATCATCCCACATTGTGAAATACAGTTTTTCAAGTCCTCAGTCACTTATACAGAGTTGGTCTCAAGACTTTTACATTTCCAAGTGATCCACCGTATAATTCTTCAGTAATATAGTAGCCCCTCTGGCAAAACATATAGTGAAGCAATAATCTCCCTAGAGTTAAGCACCTTAGATGTTTAGAGTTATTTCTTACCAGCTAACAGGCACGCGCAGGGCTGTCTTAACAGAATTGTAGGCCCTGGTCAAAGCAATGCACAGGGGCCCCTACCCATCCATTCCCAGGAACAAAAATGTAACCAAAACTTTAGAACATTGCCAGTGCCCCTATTGTTTGATGCCCCTGCCCCCTCTGACCATCTGCTGCCAGCCTGCCAACTCCTCCAGGCTGTGCCAGTGCCCCTATTGTTTGATGGCCCTACCCCCCCCTCCCTGAGCATCTGCTGCCAGCCTGCTGCCTGCCAACTCCTCCAGTCTCTGTGCCCCTATGATGCCCCTACCCTGCCCCCTCTGGCCATGTGCTTATCCTTCTTCCTTTTTTCCCTTCTCAGCCAGCCTGTAAAAAAAATCCTCTTACCTTGTTGTCCTCCGTGGTTTCTTTGTCCCCTGTAGTGCGCCCTCTGTGCAGTGAACGCTCACATGAGCGTCAGGCTGCTTTATGGGCACGCCGCTCAGTCCGCTAGGCAACAGGTGCAAGGAGCAGCCCAGCGGAGTATGCTGGGCAGCGCTGCAGTCACGCTGGCGGCTGGTCCCGGGCCATCTGCAAAAGGTATTTTCATTCTCTGCTACAGCCCACGCAGAACTACACTCAGAAAATGTCATTGTGCATGGGCTGCAGAGGAGGCTGGAAAAGCTTTAGGGTTGGACAGGACTAAAGCAGTGGCAAACGCAGGATTTTTAAAGGGGGGTTCCAAATTCTTGTAATACATGTGGAGTAAATTAGTGCTATAGAGAGGGCGCACTATATAAAAAATATACTGGGTAGATTATGGCTTTAATAATGGTACATATAATATTTACAAGTTATATTAGTGTATACAGTGCATAGTGTGCCATATCAAGACCCCTAAAATACCCTTTAAATATTATAGTATGTTCTATTTCCTTACCCCTAATATACCCAATATGTACTTTATATAGTGTGCCATGCCCAGACCCCTAATATATGGGTCTAGAGAAGACACACTATATAAAGTATATTATATTGGGTATAATAGCAGTCTAAGATAGCATATAGTATAATATATATGGGGTATATTAGGGGTCTGGGAATGGCACACATATATAGTGTGTCATTCCTAAATCTTAATATAGCCACATGTATATGTTGGGCCCACTAGGGACATAAAGTGACTGGTGCTAGGGTTTTGGGCATCCCCCCTCCTGTCGTATATTACAGTATTCACGTGAGTAAGAAACATTTAAAAGTCCAACCACACAATATTACAAATATTTATATATCTATACATACATATATAGATATACAACAAGTATGCAAACTATGTACACACGCCAGCACTCCAAAATATTCCAAAGGTAAAAAACTTTTATTCTTATCAAAACAGGGGGATATAGCACATCAGCATGTGAGCACATCTAGAAAATAAAGGTCATGAAAAATGTAAGCTGTGGCTGTAAGACACACTGAACTGTGGAAATATGATTGAATCCACACTGTATACAAAAACACGCAAAAATGGATCAGTCCAAGAATGCAGAGTGTTCCATATAGATTCACTAAAACGTGGCAGATAGCATCAGATAAATGTCCAATGAAACAGTTCCACAGGTGTAAAGCCACAGACAGACCTATTCATCCATAAGTATGGAAAAAGCTCACGAACCGACGGCCGTTTCGGGGTCAATACACGACTCCTTCATCTGGGTAGTGAGCCATACGATTTGTGCAAGGTACATATATAGATAGATATATACATAATATAAATGTATTCATATACAGCACATACATACATACATACATACATACATACATACATACATACATACTCTTACACACACACCACCCCACACATACACAGAAAACTGTTAAAATAAAGATAATAAGATAAAACTTACCTTATTCACAAACCTCCAGCTCCTCTGCTGTCTTCTGTCATTGTGAGAGTTGCGAGGGGGAGGGAAATGTTTGCTGGGCACTGTGAGGGAAGGAGGGGGAAGGAAATGTTTGCTGGGCACTGTGAGGGAAGGAGGGGGAGGGAAATGTTTGCTGGGCGCTGTGAGGGAAGGTGAGGGAGGGAGAGTGGACCTTGAACACAAGCAAAATCTTCAAAGAAGTCAGAGCTGAGTGTAAGTCCAAAGTATTTGTGGCACCCCAGCACTCTTGCAATTACCCAGCAATAAACCATAACATTCTATCTTTAAAATAAAAGTCAGAGAATTAGTTACATACATCTGCAGATATATGATAAGCCACCAGCCACTTAAAAGGCTTCTCTGTTTTGGTCCTAACGCTAAAACTGTCAGAGTCCCAACTTTGGGTCGTATATCATGTATTTTTTTATTGAGATCTCAGCCCCGACAGATGTCCCCAAGTCTCCAAAACAGCTACCCTGAGACAGCACCCCGTCAGCTGCTATCCCAGACACGCTTTATTTTAGAAGAATTGCATACCTAGGATATATACATAAATTATTTAATTGATAAAAATAACTGCTAATAACTTATACGTATAGTTGTTTGAGGATTATCACCATATATCTTATCTTGTACCTTATCCGGACATTCATTTATAGTTTAGTTCTAACTTTTTGTTGGAATGTTATATTTATTTTCAATGATACAAGAAACCTAAATAGATATATTTTTTTAGTATTTTTGTACTGTGTCTTCAAACCATTTATTTTCATTATTATATTGGCTACATGACTCTAAAAGTTTTGTATGATTTTACAGCTTCATAAACAATGTGTTAGCTGTGCTTCTTTCATCCTATATTAAGGACATTTATTTTCTTGTTTTTCCTTTGAGATGTTGATAGGGTCTATCAAAAGCTGTGTAGGCTCAGTGAACAATGTACAATTGTTTTATTTTCTATGTCTGTACAGGCCTTTTTCCATCAAATTTTCATAGACCATTTATCAAAGTCTGTTCTCTGATGTCTGTTTAATTCTCTAGACCAATGTTTTGCAGATTTTTCAAGGGAGCTTCTTGCATTGTATGTTGAAAAGTACTATATAAATCTTGACATGTTATTTTTCAATTTACAATAACTTTTTTTGCTATATCAAATGTCAGACAACCTTTAAATATATGCTGATTAAAAGCATTAAAAGGAATGTTTTACTAAGCTTCAATACTTTATGATAAGTTGCACTCTTTTGATGGACAATATTAGAAGAATTCCCCAAGAAAATACAACAAAATTATTCTCCAGTCTATTATATGTAGGCTGTACTATGAATTTTAATAGACTCAAACATAACACGTTTATGTTCATAAAAGGTTATTTGCATTAGGAATATTTATGCAATGCCTTATATAGTTTCAGAAATAAATGATGTAACTCTCTTAAAACCGCTTTATATTGTGTGGAAATTAAGTAAATACTGTTTTTCTCTAGAAATGCTTGCATGGACTTGGCTGCATGCATGGCTGTATCTAGTGGGGGGTAAGCCATGCAATTGAAGTGGTTGTGCCCACATAGACACTGGTCGCATCAGATAGATGCGGCTGGCATCATTCACCTAAACTGTGCTGGTTTTACAGGGCTCCTATGGGACCCCTATAATACCAAACCTGTTTCATAGAATAACGCTGACGTTACAAATGAGGCAGCGTCATTCATGGAAATAGCTTTGGTCTTACTAGTACAGTTTAGGTAAATGCTGTTAGGTCAGGGTCATTCTTCTGGAGTGCTGCAGTGGAAGGAACAAGAGGGAGAAGATGATGCAAAGGTAAGTCTGTTTTGAATAGGCTTTAAAATAATTTATCTGCTTACATATAAGGGGCACAAATGGAGGCTGGACAAACAGAAGGGGCTAAAATGGAGGCTGGACAAACAGAAGGGGCTAAAATGGAGGCTGGACACACAGTAGGGGCTAAAATGGAGGCTGGACACACAAAAGGGCAGAAATGGAGGAAGGACACACAGAAGGGGCACAATGTGTCACACTCGGCAGCAGACGCTCTCTGCTCTCTCCAGCCGCCCCCGTTCAAAGGTCCGTTGGAGGTGCCACTTACAGTAGTGGCAAGTCTCCTAACAGCCTCCGGTTTTGCCTCCCCAGCGTCCCACACGTTCCTCTCCATGTTCTGGCGCCAGGCATCGGCATCCTCCGGTGCATGGGCGCCGCCATCTTGCTCCAGGTCACATGTGCCACGGCAGCCAATAGGATTCAAGCCAGGGGCAGCACATGATCGGATCATCCAATCCAGGACCAGGACTAGGACGGGCTATTTAAATCCTGAGCACTGATCACTCAGTGCCAGCACAACTTTGTTCATCAGAGTTACCTGGTTCTCCATGCAGCTGCTCTGCTAACTTCTCCAGTCCAGATCTGCCTAGCCTTTCAAGCTCTCTAGCAGTTTCTAGCTTGTTCATCCTAGCACAGCTGCTCATTCAATCAAGCCTGCTCCAAGTCATAGCTGCATTAACCCTGCAGCTTCTGGCTTACCTGCACTACTGTGCAATCCAGCTCAGCTAAACCTGTGCAATCCAGTTCAGCTAAAACTGTGCAATCCAATTCAGCTAAACCTGTGCAATCCAGCTCAGCTAAACCTGTGCAATCCAGCTCAGCTAAACCTGTGCAATCCAGCTCAGCTAAACCTGTACAACCCAGCTCAGCTAAACCTGTGCAATCCAGCTCAGTCAAACCTGTGCGATCCAGTCCAGTCCAGCCAAGCCTGTGCAAACCAACTCAAGTCCAGTCTGCTGAACTAATCCAGTCCAGTCTGCTAACTACTATAGTTCAGTGTACTCCAATCCAGCTAGCTGTCTACTCCAGTCCAGCTCGCTGTCTACTCCAGCTCAGCTCGCTGTCTACTCCAGTCCAGCTCGCTGTCATCAACAGTCCAGCCAGCCGCATACTTCCCTTGTGCTAACTTTGCCTCTCACTTATGCGCAAGCATTACTTACGGCCTCCTAGTTTCTGCTACGATTCCAGCTCTCCTACAAACCCTCCTGAACCCAAGACTGACCCAGACTTTTCCAGGGCCGTGACACAATGGAGGCTGGACACACAGAAGTGCCAGAAATGGAGGCTGTATAAACAAAAGGGGCACAAATGTAGTGTGGACACACAGGAGGGGCACAAATGGAGACTAGACACATAAAAGGGGCACCGATGGAGGCTGGACACACAGAAGGGGTACAAATGGAGGCTGGAAAAATATACAAAGGGCACATATAAAGACTGTACACATAGAAGGGGCACATATGGAAGCTGGACACGCAGAAGGGGCAGAAATGGAGGGTGGATACACAGAAGGGGCAGAAAAGGAAGCTGGACACACATAAAAGGAGTAGAAGTTGATGGCTGGGACATAGCAGGTGATGGAAGTAAATGGCTGAACATATACTTTTTTATTTTTGCAAAAGAGGAGGGAAGAAATTTTTTTACCCCCTGGGCTCTGCTAGGTTTAGAAATGGCTCTGGCTGCATGCATCTACCAATTTCTTTAGTTGATAATGATGTGTAAAATGTTCTGGTGTGCAGGTCACAAACAGTAGCAGAAATTAAGGAACAGCATTAAGGGAATAAGCAGGAGGGAAGTGAGGATTTAGCAACAGGAAGCAATCAAGAACTATCAGGAAGTATGATTGTGGTCAGGAACAAGTCAAGTTAGTTCAAAGAGATTATTCAACTAAATAATGCATAGTTGCTGGTACAGGTGTAGTATGGATTCATTCTATTTATATTACACATCTCTCTCACTTTCCCTTTGCACATCTCCATCCCTGTGCTTTCTCTCTTTCAATTATACATCTTCTTTCCCCCAATACATGCCTTCCTTCCTGGACTCCCTATGTAACACATATTGATTACTCCATTAAACATGTCCCATACTGCCTTTATCATCTCTATCCCTGCATTACACATCTCCCTTTCACTTAATTTGTCTTTCTCCAGGTCATGGGAGCAGGATTGAAGTGTTACTTTTCCACCTGCCCACAGCAGCTGCAGACATGTGATGAATGAGCCTGTAATTTTGCACTTGGCTGAACTAGGTTTATAATGTTCAGGTAGATATAAGACAAGTGAGAAAAGACCTGACACCTGACTACACAAAGAAGGCATAGTATAGATCCACAAACCCAAATGTTGTCTGGCCAAAAAGCAAACAAATGACTGGTGGAAGATTCTGTTAAACTGTGTGCAGAGGTTTATTTATTTATTTGTTTATTTATTTATTTTTAATTTGTTCTGAAACCTAATCCCTTAATCTAGGGTATGCCAACCAATTTAGATGAAACATTTAAAATTGATCTATGGATATTGCATTGTCCGTAGGTTATCTTTCCATACAAAAATACTGCATTATTTACAATATATTTTTAAGTTAAAACAACATGGAAGATTTCTTAACTCTTTATATGTTGATATTTCTGTGTAATTACCAGTTTTTTAGTTGTTTATCAATAAAAGTTATACTTAGTAAATACTTATTTATATTTATTTATTTAGAGGTTAGTTTCTCTAAACTTTCATAATTTCATAATTTTATTTTTCTGTATGCACCTTAGACATTATTACCTTTCATTTTGTGTACCTTAATTTAATATAACAGACATACCTTTCTCCTTTTGTTTGTTCCTAAATTCAAACAATCACAAAATGTTTTTATTTAGTTTTTTATTTTTGTACTTATATTTAGTTATTTCATACACAGTTGGTCTTTTATTCAAAAGAAACCTTCTTCTTCCCTTAGAAACCTCTTACATACTGTCAGAGCTCACCTTTGTTCCAGATTTATTGGTGTTATTCTCCAGTCTGATTATAGTATTTCAGAAATACAGGCAGCTGAAAGCTACGGGGGAGGAGTTTTAGGGTCAGGCTGTAGGGAGGGAGGTCTTAGAGTTAGGCTGCGGGAAGGGAAGTCTTAGTGTTAGGCTGCGGGTAGGGGAGTCTTAAGGTCAGACTGCAGGGAAGTGAAGGTTAGGGTCATGCTACGAGGAAAGGTGTCTTAGGGTTAAGCTGTGGGAAATTTAGGGTTAGGGTTAAGGTAAAGTAAAGGGAAGAAGAGAGTTTGGATTAGCTTAAAACCTACCATTCGCCTCTGCCTGTTTGTCTTGGGGAACATCGATTGCTTTTCCTCTGTGAGGCAGACGTAATCAGTTTTTTTTTTTTTAAAAGGGCCTTTTGAACCAGAGATCCACACCCCCAGATTTATGTCCCATACACACACTTCAATAACACTTATAAATGTACCCCATGTTACAAATCGAGGTACTTTCTGTACCAAACGCTGTTGCTTTACTTGTTTTCTCTGCTAATCTGGTCTTGGCTGTCAGCATGCTCTCTATTATTTTTTCCGGGCTTTCCTACATCTGTCTACTTTATAGTTCCATTGTCACCGGTATACTAGCTTACCACGAGGGTGGCTATATTGAATGTAATCATCTATCCATCACAGAACAACCCTCACCTGCTCTCCTGGTTCACATGTTCTGAATTTCCAATATTTGCTCAGCGCACACTATTTAAATCACTGGCCCAGTTTTACCTGTGCCCTTATTTTTATTATTATTTGTTTATAAGGCACCACAAGGTGTCCGCAGCGCCATACAAAATGCAACAACAAAATACAGCACAGACATAAAAGGTAGGGAAGAACAGCATAGTACATAATAAAATACTTAGGCTATCCAACCCAACCTCCTTGTGTACCTATCAATGACCAAAATTCTCATACAAGACCACAGATTCCTCTTTACGCCGGCCAGTTCAAGGGTACCCCAACTAGATACACAGAATCCTGTCGGATATTATGATTTGACTATATGTCATATTATATTGCAACTTATGTGTATATCACATCAGATGTGCTGTATGTCTGATGGGATAAATTGGTACAATATCCAATTCAGATTTAATTCTTTACCACTTGTGGCCACCACTAGTCAAACCCTGGCGTTACCATCTCTTAGTTGCCATTTCCAAGTACAACTTTAGATGTGGAACTAACTTTTTTTTTTACTAAATGTATCTGTTTATTAGAATTTTTATGAGGAAAAATCTGTTTGGTTTTAGATTAGCTTTTTTTTAAAGGCTTTTTTTCTTTATGAAAAATCTACTTATTATTTATAGGCAAAAGTCATTTATCAGTTTTTCAGTTACTCAGTTTCTACAGTTACTTTATAGCTGTTGCCATTGTATGCTTTTATTTGTGCTTTTAGTTCATCCATTGTCAGTATAGAATAGAAACAGCTAACTGTTATTTACCAAATGTAAAATTTTCATTTCACGCACTGTCCCGGGTCCAGAATTTCCACACATTCTGGGGTACAAGTGTGCATGTGTGTGTTTTAAAATTCACAAATATACATTTTTTGTGACAGACTTTTAATTGGAGTAGTTGATATTGTACTAAAAATAATGGTCCAGATTCACAGTTACGTAGTTTTCATCTTACGTACGTTGTTTTAAGAATTGAGCTACTACGCATGCATAGTAATTTATATATGCTATCTACGTACCATTTTTGTATGTAGATTGCGTTAGCGCGGTCTAAAGACCACGCTTACGCAATCTACATACAAAAATGGTACATAGATAGCGTAAAAAAGCTACTACGCATTCGTAGTAGCTCAATTCTTAAAACAATATACATAAGACGAAAACTACGTAACTGTGAATCCGGACCAATATTGTGATTACAAGATGACAGGATTATTCACATTACAGTAAGGCTCATATCAGACCTTCATATAGCAGCATTGAGTTTAATTTTAAAACATTTTGCATTTGTAAACAGAGCTCACAAACATTAATTTCTCATTTTCTGAGGTGTGCTTCTCCAATGAGACGATTTGCAACACATCATATTTCTTCAATGCAGTGTCAACAGTATGGATTTTTTAATTATCCCTCAAAGACAGTGAGGCCCCCTTATGAGGAACCAATGGCGACATTAGTATTGTTCCTTAACCCTTAACCAGCCTAACCTTAACCCTCCATGTCCCACAGCCTAACCCTAAATTTCTCATTGTGTTAGCTGACCGTAGCCTGCCGTAGTCCAGCTGCAGCCCATCGGGGAGAACAATTTACTACTGAGAACAGGCTCTTTGTCTAAGTAGGCCCATTCACTATAGTACTCATTCCCAATAGGAACATTCGTTATCCCTACAATGTCAGCACTGATACAGCCACAATTCAGTGTATTCAGTGTAGAAAATCGGCCAATCTGACTGGCAACTGCATCTCCTATTTCTTCCCTTGCAGAACAGCATGGTTTTGCTCAGGTCTATATTTCCACCTGTATAGTTGTTGCTCTGAACCCGTGAGAATATCAGTAAGAGTGTGGATCAATGGATTTGTGGCACGTCATATTATGGACTAGAATAAGATAGGTGCGATCCTAAAGTCCGTGCATGCGAGGGTAGCATAGAACTTATGAGTTCAGAATCCTTCCTTAAATATTATGCTCCTGCCCCATGTGAAATAGGCCCAGATCCAGAACAACGCTTGTGAGCGAATTTACGCGTGGCAGAGGCGTAAAATCGCCTTTTGGTAAGTACTGCGCATGGGCACCATAGAAAATACGCTCAGTAACGTAGTGTAATTGTGAACGTATGGGCCATTCATGTATGTGTCATGTAAATACTTATGTGTGGGTGTGCCAATTTTATGTGTGTCCAAAATACGTCTGAAATACGTTAAGTAGGCGGGGGTTTGTATTTAAAGTGTACAGTATGGGCGTGCTTAGCTGCATAAATACGTGTTGCCCATACGTGTGCGGATCACTGCGGTTACGTTGGCAAAAGTTAAGGCAGGGTTTGGAAAGCGTATCTTGACAAAATACGTACGTTCAAGGGGTGTGCCTAGGGGAGTGTATTGAAAGTACGCACGCGAAAATACGCTACGTGAGTAAACGTACCGCAAACGTAGTGGGTGCGTAATGCAAGGAACTTCCGTGCGTAATTTTAGGATCGGATGAACTGCGCATGCGTAGTAACTAGATTTACGTTATCTACGTTGATTTTTATGCATGGAAGTCCATTAGGCACGGAATTGTGAATCGCACGTGGGTAAATACATATGGAGGGGCGTGGTTGTAATCAGTTTAGAGACACATACAAACAAGTGGGTGGGGGAGGCATTTAAATGACCGTTTGAGGGTGCGGTTAGTTAGATACGCACGTACGGATGTATTATACTCACGGAAATGTACACTTAAAGATGAGGGTGTTCGAGGCACTTGTAAGTCTAGGGCAACCCATCTGTGTCAGGGGAGTGTGATGGGTGTTGCCTTGCTACGTTTGTGCCTATAATTGCGAACCTTTCGCTGACGGATCTCTGAATACGGTCTCTGGGATGTGGAAGTACCCTGACGATATTAATTCTGGATCCAGTCCTGTGGCTTCATGGATTTCATCCAGAGTCCGGTCTATCCCGCAGGGGACAGTGCCGTCCAGTCACAATGGGCCCAGTGCCATAAGTTCTGCCTTTGGACCTATCATGTAATATATTTAATTATAGTTGTATACAACATAGGAACCGCAATAGTTATTGAAATAAACATATTGTTTAAACATCTTTACCCAGTTGTATACTTGTAACAAGTAACACTGAATTACTGGTTCATTCCTTACACAATAGTGAGCAGGCAGACAGGTGAATCAATTAGGAGGCAAGTTTACATAGAGCTCATACAGAGACAAGCTTAATGTAAAAGATTTATCACAATGGGGTAGATCCAGAACTCCACTTGCAATAAGTTTCCTCGCGTAGCGTATTTACGCGTGCGTACCTTCTATACACTCCCCTTGGCACACCCCTTGAATGTACGTATTTTGTCCGAGATCCGCTTTCCAAACCCTACCTTAACTTTTGCCCACGTAACTGATGTCATCCGCTCACGTACGTATGAGCAACATGTATTTACGCAGCTAAGCACGCCCATACTGTACACTTTAAATACAAACCCCCGCCTACATAGCGTATTTCAGACGTATTTTGGACTCACGTAAAATTGGCACGCCCACATGTAAGGATTTACACGACACATACGTGAATGGCCCATACGTTCACAATTACGCTACGTTACTGAGCGTATTTTCTATGGTGCGCATGCGAAGTACTTACCAAAACGCGATTTTATGTGTCCGCCACGTGTAAATTCGCTTACAAGCGTTCTGGATCTGCCCCAATGTTAGTAAATTGTTTCTGTCTCACTACTGATATATTCTTTCCAATCCTTCCTGAACAGAACAATGTTTTACATTAATCATTATACTATATACATATATTATCTCTTTCTCTCTCTCTCTCTCTCTCTCTCTCTCTCTCTCTCTCTCTCTATATATATATATATATATACAATCATCTAATACAAATATTAGTAGGAGAACATATGAGGCCATATTTTATTATATATTTTTTCTTTGATGGATGTTTTATGCAGTGGATATAAAACATTTATGAACCACCCATCCATCAATAACTTTAGAAACCTGTTTGACATTTCGCTCTATTTTTCTTATTCTTTTTATAAAGCTTCTACCTATAGTGAGCAGAATGTGCATCTTGTTCATTCTGTTCGTACATCTTTTCCCCAGAAATCCTACTAAGCTAAGCAAGGTTCCTAATTAGAGCCTACAGACTCTATTCATATGTTACACCTTTTGCAGCTATACAGATAACATATGAACTACAGAGAGGGCATATTTCATTATATACCGTAGCTGCCAGGTGTGGTATTTTAGTAAGTTCTTCACCTTGGAAGGCTATGTATGAGTTATTTAAAAACCAGGTTCATAGGCTAGCTATTTAAAGCCCAGTGGAATAAAAGATAAGAACAAATGGGCAAACATTTAATTTAATGCTTGATTTATTTTCCTTTTATAACAGTTATTTAGTTTTTTTTATTCTATAAAGGAAAGCATGGACTTCTGTGTAATCTACTGTAAGTAAAATTGCTTGAAAGGGTTTATATCTTTTAGACAGGTGCCATTTTCTCCCATCCATCGCCAACAATTGTGTCATTTACTGCTGTAACAAGATTTCCAGACCATTCAGTTATCTAATGCAAGCAAAACTCACCATTTACTAAGTTACAATCTTCAGAGGCGCAACCTGTTCTGTATCAGTGTGTGCTGAGCTCACCTTTCCCTTCTGCCCACATTGCTGACAGAGGGCCAGATTCAAAGGTCTGTTTTTTTAAAGCACGCAATTATATGCACGCACGTCGCAAGCCAACACCCACCAACACCTTGCTGCTGTTGGAGACCATGTGTACTTACGTGCGTCTATGTATGCTGTATGTGCGATTCTTAATAACCACGCCCTCAAACGTTCATTTAAATGCCTCCACCCCACCCACTTTCATGTAAATTTTCACGTCAGTTTGTCAGCCCCGTCCATCCATATGTCTTTGACCAAGTGTGATTCACAAGTCCGTCCGGTAGGCACTTATGTGCGTATATTCAACGTAAATTACGTAAATAAAGTTACATCACATGTGCAGTTAAAACGTACATAAAAATACGCACGCAACTCCACGTGAAAACGGATCTGTGAATACGGTCCAGAGTCACAGATAAGTTACTCAGTTGAATTATGTACATCAGTGCAGTTTAAGATTCCCAAGCAGACTGCCTGTATCATATTCACCTATGTCACACAGCAGTCTTCATGCATGCTGTCACTGACCTACCAACTGTACCTTTTTGGTGGGTACATTACTGTTTTTTAACAGTGTATACCACCAAGAAGGGTTACACTAGGAATGGCACAGTCAGTGCTGGCCCGGAAAAGCCCTGTCTGATACTCACCTTCCATACTACTCCAGCATCTGATCTGTATAGCAGCGCTTCTGGGACAGACTTTTTCAGCACTGCTACACTCAATAAAAGTGCGGAGATATAGATATTTATTGACATCATCTAACAGCATGGCACAGCGTCTATTTGTATAGGTACATTTATTTTCTTCTTAAATCCTGCTTTTGGCAATTAGAGATGGATGAAAAATATTGAAACGTTTTGAACTTCAATACAGTCAATCAAATCCTAGACAAACAGACAGACAGATATGAGGTAGACAGGTTTTACCCAGGTCCAGATTTGTTCATTTTTTGCTGTTACGCCCAACTCTGGGTCAGCCCCAATTAACGTTAAAAAAAAACTTTTAAAAGCCTAAACTAAACTATTTTAAATTCACAACTCTATTTCACCTCCAGAAGCCGAAAACACAATCACTGAAATTAAAGGGAGGAATTAGATTAAAACATTTTATTAGATTTGTTTTTCAAAGTTGGATACACTTACACATTCTTTTATCAATTTGTACTGCACTTATGTAGTTTAAACATTTTCTATAATTAAATAATCTCTTTTTCAAATTTGATAAAACAGTCAACCCTTTAAAATTAAAGTCTGTCCTAGGGTATAGCAAAGCAATTTCATCTCCTTACTGTAATTGGATTCATATTAGATTGCGCTTATGACAATTATATGAATTTGGAACATGACCCGTATTTTAAACAAAAATCCCAATTAAATGAACTTTTAGGTATTTTCATCTACAGTATATGTATAATAGTTGTTTACTTGTTTGAGATTATTGAGAATGTTCAATTTAGATGCAGTTTGCATCTTAGAACGGCTGTTTCGTGAAAAAACACATCCCAATAGAAAACTGGAGATGGCTGAAAGAAGAAAATGTTGTGACAGCGCCTTGTAGATTTTCAAAGACTCTCAATGGCAACAGGTAAGCTAACTCTCCCCTAATTCTAACCCTAATTGTCCATCATCCTCACCCTAAAGTTCCCCTTCTAGCAGTCTAACCTTAACCCTCACTGTCCTGCCCCCTAACCTACCCCTTTTATCAGCCTAACTTTAATCTTCACTGTCCCTCGGCCTAAGAACTAACATTTCCCTTCTAGCAGTCTAACCTTAACACTTCCTGTCCCACTGTCTAACCCTAACCTTCCTGTCCTGCAACCTAGTCTTAACCCTCCCTGCAGCCTAACCATAACCTTCCCCTTCTACCTGCCTAAACCATAGAATTACGGTTTTATACTTTTATTTACATTGTGGTGTCGCCTATATCATTGCCAAATTTCTTTATCACTGTAGCAACCAGAACCAGCAAGCACAACACCAGATAAGCGTGGGCAACCTATGCCCACTTCATTCGACACATGTGCTGTGCAACTGCTAAACTGTGCATGAAATAGTGCCGCGGCTCCACTAATAATGGTGATCAGAAGCTCTGACCCCAATCCATGTATTGTCACTCTGTCTGGCTGATGGTGAGCAACAACAGCTTTAGGGGTCTGCCATTGCCAATTACAACCTTGCATCTAGGGTGTGGCTGGACTGGGCTGGGTTGGGCTAGGTGGGTGGGTCCCCGGGTGGGTTCTCCTTCCCCTCCCTGCTGACACTATGATTGCAATTGCTCCAGTTAAAGAAAATGTGAATTATTGTTTGCATGTTATTTAAAAGTACTGATTTAGGGATCTTTATAACATCAAAATAAATTAGAAAAATATTTTATGTATGTTTCTTTTAAAAATTCTTATTTTATTTCTATATATAAGTTGCAGAAGTCAGTGAAGAATAGATAAGCATGCTGGCAATTTATAATGCATTATGCTGACAGTGAAATCTTCAAATCAAAAAAGTACTATTCTGATTGCCAGGTGTATAGACTCATTAAAAGGCAAGTCCTTTAAATAATGTCTCTCTGCAGCATTTTTATAGTAGAGATGATAGGCCGTATGCAGAACTCCGGCCGCATTGCATTTGGTCTTAAAGACCGCGTATACGCAATCTACGTTGCAAAAAGTAACGTAGATTACGTAACAAAATTACTGCGCATGCGCAGTACCACATTGCTGAAAACTCTGGCCGCAAATGCAATGCATTTGCATATCTTGATATTTTAATGCACTTGGTGCAAGACAAGACTGGAGCCCTTTTTCTCCCCTATATAATGGTGTGACTAAAACATACAATCATGGAATGATTGAATGGAAAGTTTGAAAGCATTTAACTCAGTGCAGTACAGGCCTCCCCAGCCATAAAATAACTTCA
This sequence comes from Limnodynastes dumerilii, assembly GCA_011038615.1. Lineage (NCBI taxonomy): Eukaryota > Metazoa > Chordata > Amphibia > Anura > Limnodynastidae > Limnodynastes > Limnodynastes dumerilii. The sequence continues at coordinate 157,473 of WWET01000928.1, forward strand.
GAAAAGTAATTTAGTAATAGAGTAGCTCCTGGACATTCCTAACAGGATGATAGACTGACTCTTGGCTGCAAAGCAAACATTTGCCAACTATGGGCTGGATCCAGACTTAAGTAAGTGCTTGAAATTAGTTATTCCTGGGCTAAACCATGTTGATTTCAGGGGGAGTCAAGTTAATTGTATTCTTTGCATGCAGGGATATATCTATGAATTGCTTACTGCACACAGATACTGACCAGCTTTACTATCACGCTGTTATTTAGATTTGGGATAGGAAACATCACCTCTCAACTCTAATACTGTTTGCAACTGATGAAATATGACTCCCCTGCAATCAACATGGTATAGCCCAGGAGTAACTAAGTTCGTACTGCACACCTGACCAGCTTTACTATCACGCTGTTATTTAGATTTGGGATAGGAAACATCACCTCTCAACTCTAATACTGTTTGCAACAAATTAAATATGACTCCCCCTGCAATCAACATGGTTTAGCCCAGGAGTAAGGTAAGTATCCAGCCCTTTGTCTTTATAGCTCATCGGTCTCGAGCTGCTGCAGAAGAGCCAGGTCATTTGAGAGGGGAGTGTCACCACAGTAAGTGCTTTTGGCTGCACCATCAATGTCAATGAAAAACTCGTTGTATTCTGCATCAATGCTGGTGTTTCTGGTTATTCTTTTATAGGTGATACTCCGGATGATGTATTTGAAGAGCCTGGTCCCTCTCAAAGGATTAGGAAAAGTAGTAAGTTTCTTGTTTTACATGAATACTGTGTGTCCATTGCATCAATTTGTGTAACATTTTTTCCTATCTTTCAGTCTCAAATGTATTTGCTGTCATCATATCCACAAAGGACAGCATGTTATAGTTCAAAGCAAGGCATAACAAAATTATAAAATCAACAGCAAAATATACAAAAATAATAAATAACTAAAAATTTATAAAATTATAACTATCGCTAATTATCAACTTCAAAACAAACTATAACCATATACCTATTACTATAGTAAATCATTTAACAATAAACTAACTATACATATTTAACAGTAACTATATAATACTATTTACAAATAACAAAATAAAAAGAATATAACTATAACAAAATATCAACAATGACAAAACCTAACTATATACTTGTAAACCTAAACATCTATATGTATCTATAGGTAATGCAACAACAAGGGAAAATAATGATGCGCGCTATTACTAGAGTAGGATAGGTCATGTAAACAAATAAAAATTGGTGAATGGCTTCTGTAAAAAATTGATTTATTATTCAAAAATTAAAATAGGATTAATAACATACATGCATAATTACATATAATTAATAGCTAACGCGTGCTGATCATAATATATAGATTTTGTCCATTACTAACATGGGAGATAGCGGTGAGTAGATGGTTAATTGCTAAGTTCGTAGAAATCTC
>WWET01000928.1:163633-175757 GCA_011038615.1 Limnodynastes dumerilii
GGGGAGTAGAGTGTGGACGGAGAAGATAGGAACAAACAAGGACAAAGGGCCTGATCCAGACCTACGCCCTCCGTCGCTAGGACGGCGGGCGTAAGCGTAAGAACGGCTGAAAAGCTGATCTGCACATGCACCGGGCAGATGTTGCCCGGCATTGCGACGGCAACGCCTGATCGTGGATCGGGCGTCTGTAGCAGCACCGTAGGGACGCTGGAGGGAACGTCCCCCAGCGTCCCTACGTTCAGGTCAGTGTAGGTGGGGGGGGTTTAGTTTACTGAGGGTGGGAGGGCGGGCTAGGAGGCCATACGCTCCTGTGCGTGTAGGGTAGCCTTCAGCCGGCGTAAGGAAGGGGCCATACGCCCGCACAGGGGGAGTGTCGGGGAAAGTGAACGCCGATACGCTGTGCTTTAGTAAGCACAGCGCATTGGCGTAGGTCTGGATCAGGCCCATTGGATCAGATTCTCAGCTCTGATTCTTCTGTGGTAATATCTCTGCATAACATATGCATGTAAATTTACATTCACAGGTCCATAAGATCCATACATCCGTACAATAACATTGCTTATTACTCCCCTTGCACGGACTGACTTCTGATAATTAGGACCTATCTTAACATTTTGGATTCCTGTAAACGGGAAATGGCAGAGATTTGGATCATTACACATAGAGACAGCACACCTTTACTGTGCAGTTTAATAAAAAAGTACTGCCCCCTTGTAGAAGCGCAATTTCACTTACATTAGCACAAATGTGAGCACATGCGCCAACTGTAAAAATCCAATCCAACTGCAATGAAATTTCAGGAAAACAACTAATAATCAGATCCTTTAATTGGTATGTCTGCTTTCCTTAGTTCTCATTTATTTGAATTTGACACCAATTTCCATCTAATATATTTTATTTTATTTAATTTAATTTTATTTTAAGCTTAAAAAAAATGATTTAACAAAGTTTGGTTCAGAGACATAAAGGTATTAACAGAACCTAGTGGAAACTTTGGCTAGATATTTGCATTACGTTCTTTGCCCCTGAGAACTTCATATTGGAATGTCCCCACCTTCTGGAACCTCATCCTGAAAGCATATTTATTCACAATGCAAATCAGGTTTATGCATAAAAGATGACAAAGCTTCATATCAGATTTACATTTTAAAAATAACATACTGAGCACCAACTTTACAAATTCATTAAAAGACGAGTTATCAGCCAATGGCAGATTTCTTCTACCACATACAGAGAGTTTTGACAGGAAAGAAATGGGTCACATTCCACAAATTTTTAATAAATACACTGCAGGAAAAAAAAATCCTGTTTCCATAAACAGATGGATTTATAGAATGAAATGCTGATTATTTCACAATGCATATTATTCTTAGACATTTCACAATGGTGGAGAATCACATTCTAAAAGCATACGGCTCCAATGTATGTGATTATAAATGGCAAACATGTCATGTAAATATATATCCTTATGGGAATTTATACTGTTGCTTATATTGAGCAGCAAATGTGTGTCATGGTTGCAGTCTGTTTATAATGAGCCATATATATTGTCTGTTTATAATGAGACCTATATTATAATCTGGAGATTGTTTTGTTATGCTCTGTATCTTTTTTAGAGATCAGTCTCCTATTTGGATTTTCAAGTGATGTTTTCAGGCTTAAAGAAATCTTACAAACTAGGAAATAGGTAGATTTTTTTTAAATTACAGGTATGATTAAAGGAAGAGAAAAAGAGAATATGGGGTCTGCTGTAGTTTACAGAAATAAAATCAGATTAAATCAATAGTTAAACTAAAAATGAAACTTATTTATCTACCTATAAATCCATGTAGAGTGGGCCACAGATACAGATTTTTATTTTAAGATAATCACTTCATGACATGGGGGGCAAAGCTAGATTGCAGCCCATTAGTAAATCATTTAAACTTTGTTTATTTACCTTTTAGCAGGTGCTGACTTCCTGCAGAGATCAGACAATGGAACTGGCATCACCCATTCAATTCACAGGATGAATTATGCACTCTTTCTGTAGGACATTCAATCAACTTTCCCCTGCAGATGGGCCCATCATGCATGGCAGAGATTTACAGAGTTTGGGAAAGATATAACTGAGCACAACTGTATGTTCACTTCAAAATTTTTTCTTTAACCACTTACTCTTAGTATTAAGAAGATCCAATAACTTTTTTAGCCATTTTTTATGTATGGGCTATGAAAGATCTCTTTATGACTGATCATTGCTTATAATAAACAGAATCTTTTTATTGTTATGAAGGAATCAATACAATCTGTAACACAGCAACATGAAATTCTATCTGACATTGTTCACGCCACAAAAGACGTAAATACTAGTGATAGTGAATAAGTCGTATAAAAAATTTATTAAGATCATTGATGATGAGCAGTCTCTGTAATCAAAATAATATTTTTTATTGGATGCAGCCCTTAACTGAGTGAAGTACAGAACAAAGTTTCTCTCAGGGTTAGAAAGCAAGAACAAACATGACAACATTTCATTAGCTTTTATAATCAACCAAATCTTTAGTATTCCTCCCACACTGTAACATATCTATAGAATATGCCAGTGCAAATCAATCCAAATCATCTCTTATCATTTGTTTTTTAGAAGGTCGATAGGTCTAAGAACAGATTTTCTTCTTTCTGTCCTAATATATCTCTTCTATGTCCACCCAAGTACATCTTGAGGACAAGTGTAGTGTTATTTACTCTATTAAAGTACATAGTTCATTGGTTCAGTTTTCTTAAAATTACAGATATTATATTGTATTCAGCGTTCATATATATGTTAGTAAATGGATTATTTGTAAAAATACAGGTTTTATTTATAACCACTTTCACTTTTCTAAACTGATCTCCAACAGTCAGAGGCTATGTTCACTTTTCCATTTCAATCAAAAGGAAACTCCTGGAAGTATGGTGGTTTGAATGGGCAAACACCGGGCACGATCCATAGCTGATTGTTCAGTGTTCACCTGCTGACATGACGTTTCTCTGATTTTCTACTGCTCATGCTCAGAAATGAAGAAAAAAGTTGTACTTAAATCAGGGCCCATGACTTGGGATCTGTGGGCAACTTTAGCTGTATCGGCTGGTCTGTTCATGCAGGATGGTCAGGTGGAAAGAAGGCTACAGTCATAGTTGGTCACGCTGTCGTTCTGCAACCAATTTCTTAAGTTAGGATTAGTTAAGGATTAGGTGTAAAATCATTTTTACATACAGTTTTTCATGTTTTTATTAAACACAAATATTGTTTGCTATTATTTTCTGCCATTTATATTCCAACAGAGATACTCGCATTAATCTGAACCTTCATTTACAGTCAGCATTACAATGTATTACACATCTCCTGAGGAAACCATGGGATGCTCGTAGTGAAACGCATTGAGAAAGTGAACTTGCTGGAGTCCTCTTGATTCACAACCTCACTGACAGATTGGCTGTGTTGTATTGCCTCCTGCACTATTTTGGCGTTTACATCTGCTGGACGAACATGGAATAGGGAGGAGTCGCAATCTTCACTTTGGAGGTGAGATGGCTGTGGTCTATCCCTTCTGGATCAAGCAATCCTGCACCTGATTGGCTAGACGGAGCGACTGCTGTTCACACATTATACCAGTCTCCAGGTATACTGTAATACAATCTCCAGATTATGATATAGGTCTCATTATAAACAGACAATATAACTGAGCTCTCTTATTTGCAAGTGGGAACAATCATCCTTAGAGAGCCTGATCCAACATCATTTACATGCACTTCATAAAACCATAACAGTATAATTCCCAAATTTGTAAGTAACGACTCACACTTTATACCAGCAATTTTCTATTCTTGACATCTATTTCCATCTAATTGTTCTGTGAGCCTTGCCAACTTCTTTTTAGCCCCCCCTGAAGATTATTGACCCAAGTTTAACTTTCTTAAACTTTTTTATTAGTTTCTAAACCCTTGGATTTGGGATCAATTACAGAATCTATCTAATGGGACATTGTATCCAATTAATTATGTTGTGAATAACAGGTGACTAATTTCCAGCAAACAATTTGTTTTATTTTTTATGCAATTTTAATAATATATGCAATATTTTACAATAACAGGTGGATACTAATTTTTTAGGTGTATAAACCCCCAAGAAACTAATGTTGTCCTAACATTTTCTTTTACAATATTTTACTCTACTCATGTGCAACATATCTGGGCATGTAGTTGCATTGTGATTAGCTGCTGTTGGCCCCTTGCTGCAGAATCCAAAGGCCGCATTGTGTACTCTTTTGGATCTCACACAAACCACCCCAATTTTACAGACGCATATAAAGCACATAAGCCGCGTTCAAAATTTGCGCACACCTCTGGATCATTTCCAGTGAGTGGAAGCCTTGCACTGTCTATAACAAAATAACCACTTGCAAACTCAGCCCCACTGTTGTGTCATTCCTGTTAATGCCTGGATTGCCATATTCAATTCAAACTCAACAAGTATTCTTCCACTGGCAACCTCTGCTGTTGCACACTTTGAATTTTTCTTTTGTTTCATTTGCATCTCTGGAGTGATCTGATTCTGCCAAAGCTTTGAATAAAGTTAAACAAGCTAATATTAGGACAATGCAGGAGGGTGAAAATCCATTTCACAGTTACAAATTTAGGGCCTGATCCAGACTTTAAGGAGCGCCCAATGGTGCAGCATTACTCTGTGTACCTTTGCACTGCACATGCCCAGAACAAATACCCAATAATGGTCGTTCCAGACAAGGCCACAACTTACTGCAAGACCGGCTGAATCCAGAGCGGAGTTTATTGGGAACCAGCCACAGATTGGGCCTGATCCAGAGCTACGAAAATTCGCACGGCGGGCGAATGCATACGTTCGACCGTGCGAAAAAAACATGCACGCCCCTAACACTCCCATAGTAAAGTACCTGCTTACGGCGGCTATACCCTACACTAGGTACTACCGTCGGCCGTATGAATTTTCGCACATAATACGCAAATCGTACGGCCTTAGCACGCCCATACTGTACAATTTAAATGGCTATCCCCGCCTCCCTGTTGTAAAACGAGCGCCCAGGCGATCGTCGTACTGAACGCACGCCCCTCGAGCAAAAAATTCGCACACCATACGACCGCTATACGCTCATGTCGTCCAGCCGACAGGAAGCTGTCATACTGGGCATGCGCAGTGCGAATTTTCGTACGAAAATACGCAAAAAACGGTCGTACGCTCGCTCGAAATCGGGCAATTTCGTAGCTCTGGATCAGGCCCATTGTGTCTAAATCCATGGCGCTGCAGAAGGCTGACACTCCACGATTTATTTCGGGCCACTGTGTTATCATTTACATTTTGAAGCACAATTAAAACGGTATAAGAATGGTTTAAAAAAAGATGAAAACTTTTTACATTTTATTTTAAAGTTTATATTATTCATCACTACACTTAGTACATTAGCATTGTCACTGAAACACATGCTCAAAGCATAACTGACATTTCTCTATACTTTACACTAAAGAACCCCAAACTTGCGTTTGGATTATGGTTATAGTCTATACCAGTGGTTCCCAAACTTTCTCAGTTCGAGGCACTCTTAGGGTCTCCATATTTTTTTTCAAGGCACCCCTAAGACAAAAATAGAATAGAATAAAATAGAAACATTCCACGGCACCCCGATGAAAGTGTCGCGGCACCCCAGGGAGCGCACAGTTTGGGAACCACTGGTCTATACTATACATTATGGGCTGGATTCACACCTAAGAGGCAGTCACTTCTTAGGTGCGTATATTTAGTAAAGGACCTACTGCACATGCGTAGTGAGTCCTTTATGCAATCTGCGTACCAATTCGGTTTATAGATTGCCCCTTGGTGGTCTATAAAGATCGTCCGGAGTATTTTAGGTAAGAAGAGGCTGCATAATGCCGCTTCGGAGAGGGTTTGTGTAAAAGTGGGAGGGGGGAGTACTTAGATTAGCCGGGGAGGGCGAGGGGGAGGCGGGGAGCGGCAATGTCCGTGCAGACATTGCACGGAGAGATAAGATAGCCCTATGGTACCATAAGGTACCTAAAAAGGGGGGTGGGATGGGGGCAGGACGGGTAAATTAGGTGCACCGCACCTAACTCAACCCGGGTCTGTGAATCCAGTCCTATAACTTTTACATTAAATAATCAATTATAAATACCTAGATTTCTCCGCATGATTCATAGGCTGAAACCTAAAGCCTCTTTCACATGCTCTTTAGCACTCTGATTGCCTCGGAACTCAAGAAATATGTCTCTCTCTTCCACACTACTGGCTCGATCCAGAGGTAAACACATATCGGCATGTATCATGCTTAGAAAAAGTAGTGTGGACTGTATTCCATTCAAGAACATCCATCTATGGAGCGGGCACACATAGCAAGAGTAGTGTTGTACTTGTAAAAAGATGTTATGAATATTGCAAACACTCAGTGTCTCACAGCACTGAGGTCATGAGTTCAATTCCCTGACTAGGCCTTATCTGTGTGGAGTTTGTATGTTCTCCTCATGTCTGTGTGGGTTTCCTCCGGGTGATCCAAAAATACTCTGGTAGTGTAATTGGCTGCTGAATACATTAGCCATAGTGTGCATGTGTGTGTGTGTTAGGGACCTTAGAATGTAGCTCCTATGGGGTAGGGACTGATGTGAATGTGAAATTTTATTTTTAAAGCTCTATGTAATCTGATAGCACTATATATAAAAATCTGTTACTAAATAAATAAACTATAAGTAAATAATTTTTGTTTTTAAATCTAAAATGTATGTTTTTCTTACTGTATGTAGAAATGAATAATCGCATGCACAATACAGAGACAGTGATTTTTGACACTTTGTAATGCATTGGAAGCGTCACATTCTAATGGAAGGGTCTGATATAGGTCGCGGAAGGTCAGCCCCTTGCACTTAGACATGAGACTTAAGGCTGGTGCGGATATTTTGAGATAAATAGTCATATTTTACATCTGTGCTCGGCTCTGGATCGGGTGCACTTGCTTGGGAATGCCCTTGAGTACATTCACTACATCTCTTTACCCTTCCCCTCCCTTAACATGCCCCTCATTTGTATAATAATAACTGGTGGGTGGTGGGTTCATGGGAAGTTTGAGGCAGGGTTGCTTCGCAGGAAGAGTTCTGGGTGGGTGGAACAGGCAGACTAAGTGGTTCTTATGAGTGTGGGTCCCCGGAAAGAACGGCCCTATTTCGAAAGGGCCATTTTCTCCCAGCCACTTCGAACTGGCTGGGATTTCGATTTCTTATACCTCGATAAGGCATAGCAATCGATCCCCTGGAGCACCGAACACAGTGCTCTGAAAGGTAAGACAAATATCTACCCCAACCCTTAACCTAATTCTAATTCTAACCCACCCCTTCCATTTCCCTAACCCTAACCCTCCCTTTCCCGCAGCCTGATCCTAACCCTCCCTTCCCCGCAGCCTGATCCTAATTCTCCCTTCCCCGCAGCCTGACCCTAACCCTCCATCTCCAGCAGCCTGACCCTAACCCACCATCTTTCGCAGCCTTACCCTAATTCTCCCCTCCCTGCAGCCTGACCCTAACCCTCCATCTCCAACAGCCTGACCATAACCCTCCCCTGCAGCCTGTCCCTCACCCTCCCTCCCCATGTAGCCTGACCCTAACCCTCCATTCCCTGCAGCCTGACCCTAACCCTCCATCTCCAGGAGCCTGACCCTAACCCTCCCTTCCCATGCAGCCTGACCCTAATCCTCCCTTACCACAGCCTGACCCTAACCCTGGAGAGGTTACTCACCTTTCCCGTGGTGCGGGTCCTGCGGTAGCGGCGGTGGCGTTTCCGAAAAGGAAACTCACCCATTCTGAAAAAAATTATAAAATGGAGGGGTATTAGGAACTAATAGGAGCTTTCAGATGTCCCTATTTCGGAAATCCCTAATGCTATACGGGGACTGCAACTGGGTTCTTATCTGCCAGCAAGTCAAATTCCACGATAGACATGTGTGCTCTTCAGTTCTGAGCATGCGCATTAGAAAACCAAGCAGAGAAACCTCAACCCCATTAATCCATCCGAACCTATAGCAGTGTTGCCCACTTTTAAAAGCTTCCCTCCGGGAGATCCTGGAGGGAAGCCATAGATGCATGCAGGAGGCGGGGCTTAACAGCACTATTTATGCTAATTGTGTCATTAAGCCCTGTTCCTTGACTATCAATTACCACTTTCGGGGTTTCATAGAGATAGGAGCGGGGCTAGATGACGCAATTAGTAAACTAGTGTTGCCAGGCAGGGGGCAGGATTTGAGGCCGTGGTTTCATGGAAATCACGAGCCTCAAGCGCCTTGAGGGAGATTTGCCGGCTCTCCCGGGATACCGGGAGAGCTGCCCGAATTTCGGGAGTCTCCCGAACATTCCGGGAGAGTCAGCAACTATAACCTATAGCTCCCCCTTTTCCCGGAATCTGATGTCGCTCAATCTGTCCTTTTGTTTGTTGCTTGATACAGTTCTTACAGTAAGTGGGGATGATATTAAATAGATTTTTGCTTTGACAATACACTTTTTATTTTCCATATTTTTGCAATGTATAAAAAAACATTCACAGCACAATTCTAGTAAGACCAAAGATCTATCAGCTCAGTGCTGACAAGAGATGTTTGTAAATTTGTTTAATTAACCCTTGAGTGACTTGAGTGGCTGATCACTATATATACTCTTTTTGTGGATCCATGCACAGGCTGTCTTTTCAAGTGTGGAGTCTAACGCAGTTCCCATTTCTCAGTAACATAATCTTCTGGGTCATGCATCACTTGTCCTGGAAATGAGACTTTGAAACTTTGCTTCTAACTTTATTTTTTTTTTACATTGTTGAGATTTAACCTGGGGTTTCCAAAGATGTTCTTTACCATAAAGGGAAAATGTTTATTTTTAGTGAAGCTTCTTCTGTGTCTATATCATTATAGCACTAAAATAAGGTACCGTAAAAATTAAGAGTGTATATTAGTTACCATTCTTCAGTTAACAGAAAACAAAGGAAGAATATAGGACTGGATACAAAGATCAGAATTTTTCAGCGTTTCTGAACATAAATGTAACGAGCCGCCAATTGAGGGTAATAACTGCGAGATCCAGACTGTACTGGCATTGGTAGACACCCAGAGCACTTTGGCTCTTTGTGTTGCAGCTCAAAGGGCTGTGAGTGGTCCCGGAGGCTCACCTGTCAGCGTTAGGAGCCTGTTATCGACAACATTTGCTTATTGGTCAGCCTCCCTGTATATAGATGGCAGGAGAGGAGTACTCCTGCCAGTCTATTTACAGGGAGGCTCACCTACCGTTTTTCCCCAAAAATAAGATGGAGTCTTATATTTTTTTCCCTTCAAAAAAAGGCACTAGGGCTTATTTTTAGGGTAGGGCTTATTTATTTATTTTTTTATATTTTTTTTTGTGTTTTTTTTTTATTCTTTATATTTTCTCCACTCTAGAATTGCAGGGTAATTGGGGAATTTCCAGTGTAGGGAGCTAAGCCACTATAAAGCAGACTTCTGAGAGTGTAATGACAGCTCCCTCTTGTGGGCAGAAAATGTATATCAGCACTGAGTTGTGGAGAGAAAACGTCGGGGAAAGAAAACCGCAGGTCTCACCCCTTTAAGGGCTGGCAGAGTTGCAGGACAGCTATTTCCCACAAGATAGCAATAGAGCTGCTTCCAGCTGTGGACCAGTGCTGAGGGTGAGCTCCACACCAGACACTTGAGATCAGCTCCACAGCGCTATAGGAGGAGGAGAAACGGTATTTTAAAGGATTACTGTAGTTTTGAAATGGAGAGGAGCAGGGAGCACTGAGGGGATATTGTAGCTCGGGGTTGGTTCCTCACAGAGCAGGATTATAATGGTACCGCTGCTTTAATGACAGCAACCAGCTCTGCACTTCTTTATAAAATGGCCGCTGGTCTTGAAGATGGTCCCTGCCACGCTAAGTTAGGACGGCCTGCACATGACTAGGGCTTATTTTCGTGGTAGGGCTTATATTTCAGGAAATTAGAAAATTCAAGCTAGAGCTTATTTTATGACTAGGTCTTATTTTTGGGAAAAGACGGTATATACTGATCTAGGACTGAGACCGTAGTTAAAGTGCCATAAACATTGTTCTCATATGAATTGGCAAAACCCCATATAGTTTCTACAGGCAAACAGAAAGAATCAATAATATTATATACCACATGCTTGGTTTTGGTTGTCATAGCAACAGTAACTTATCAATGATACAGCTGACACTGTTGCTCTAGCACTGCTGAAATCCTTAAAACAAGTATAATTTCTCATTACTTTGGACCGGATTCAAGCTGCTTGCGGAATGTGCATGCATATGTAACGGATCTCCAGGCATACAGAACTTCGTTCCATAGTTCCAAAAGGGCAGCCCATCCCTGCCTGCCTATGGGGGTGAAAATGTTAATGTTACGCTATTGTTTGGGTTTGACAGTTCTGTGAGGATTAACGGTCGTAAATGACCACTGATACTCACTGGACAATTAAGGCAGGGTTATGGCAATATGGTGTAACTGCTGCCAGCTCCACACGAGAGAGGGGGGTCTAAATCCGGCACCGTGTCTCTTTCTCCTCCACTCATTACTGGCTTTCTCCTATATACGAGTGACAATAAGTTACCTCTGTCAGTACTTAATTGCCCGAAGGTTAACTTTTGGAGCTAGCACCATTGCACCCACATAGTACACACCAATGTGCTAAGCTCTTTTTTAACTGATGCATCTTTTATTCTAATATGTTTTTTAGCTTCTTGTTGTTCATAATTCTGTTGTAAAATGACTCCCTTATGCACCAGACCTGAGCTTAGCATTAATTACCTTACAGATGATGGCTGTTAATGCAGTTATGTTCTCTGGGATCTAGGAAATTTCATTTTAATGTGATTATTATTATATTGGCATGTAGATAGTGTCACATTGGGCTGGTGACTTAAAAAGCAATTACATAATTCACCCCTTACATTTGATTGCTAAATCCTAGTTTGTACGTGATTTCCAAATCAAATTAAATCAAGGACACTATCTTATCTGGTTGCTTTCACCTGTAATGTATCTTTCTTGTTAGTTGCTGAGCAGAACACAGTGGCAGGATGATTTCAGGCAGAGGACCTTTGAAATCCTCAAAAAGATTTTTTTTTTAAATGTGAACTTCCCACTTTAACAAGTAAAAGTTATCTTAATCTTTTTTAAACTTTTAGGGACCTATTTTGAAAGCATATTTTTAAGTAAAAAGATAGAGAATATCAGTTATCAAATGTTTTAGTAAAAAAAAATATCTTTAATTTAAATTCACAAAAAAGGAAAAGGCAGAGGTATCTCTCATATCTTTGCTATCTTTGCTATCTCTGCCCTCTTTCAGTTTCAATTCTCTTTCCCAATATCATGATAACATTTAGTAAACTCTGAAAGCATAATACTTTTGGAGTATTACACATGGTAACCATTGTCTGGATCCCCATGGGAGACATATCCTCCCAGATCCCTCTGTTTTATGCGCCTATCACATCCTGCACTGAATTCAGCAAAATTCCAAAAAACAGTGCAGGTCAGGTTTGCAAATTGGTTGAAGACTGACCACAGAAGCAATTTACTGAGAGCTATAGGACATGGTTTCCGACTTTTAAAAGCTTCCCTCCGGGAGGTCCCGGCATATCGGGAGAACTGCCCAAATTTCGTGAGTCTCCCGGACATTCTATAGTACAAAATGGACAATGTCACTGGGGTACTGCAAACATTACTTAATAGGCAACATAGACCAGGCCTGGCCAACCTATGACTCTCCAGATGTCGGGAAACTACAATTCCTAGCATGCATTGGCTGGGCATAGCTGATACCTGAAAAAGCATGTTGGGACTCGTAGTTTCACAACAACTGGGGAGCCACAGGTTGGCCAGGCCTACCAAAGACTTTTCTCTCATTGGGCCAGATCCAGACTTAAGTAAGTGCTTAAAGTGCTTTATTAGTTACTCCTGGGATAAACCATGTTGATTTTAGGGGGAGTCAAGTTAATTGTATTCTTTGCATGCAGGGATATATCTTTGAATTGCTTACTGCACACAGATACTGACCATCTTTACTATTACACTGTTAT
>WWET01000928.1:187558-202037 GCA_011038615.1 Limnodynastes dumerilii
CCCTCTAATGTTTTATTGTTTCCTGATTCCGTGCATTGCAATATTCACAGGGGGAAAACAGACCAGGCGGCAAAGGGGAGTTGGATAGTTTTAGAACGCAATGTTTGCGAAGCTATTTGCCCGGTTAGATGGTGTGGGAAGTTTAAGGAGTTGTGTCCCCTTGGTGCCTGTGCCTGGTTTACCCATGTGAATGGTATTCCGCTGACGGTATTTCAATTTAATGCCGTTTTAAAAAAATGTTTACAGGAGTTGGGATTGCCGCTGATGTACTACGGGACGCATTCTTTCAGAATCGGCGCTGCGTCTGCCGCGGCGGCGGCGGGCGCCACTGCTGAACACATTAAACAGCTGGGGAGGTGGAGGTCGAATGCGTTTCGGAAGTACATTCGTCCAATTTCAACGTAACTAGTTATTTTAGCATGTTCCTCGCAAAACCAACCCTCCCCCCCCCTTCCTGCCATGTATTGGGATAGTTTCCTGGACTAGCCAGGAACTGCTCGTCGCACTTGGGTGCGGGGGCGTGAAGGGATTTTTCTCCATCCCGGGGGCATTAAGTAGTTCCCCTTCTTAGAAAAGATCCCTGTCAGAGGATTGCGAGTTTTTTCACCTTCACCCTAATGCGTGGTACCCTTGGGTTTGTCTTTACGGGGTGTAGTTAACACCATTGCTTTGTCAAGCATGGTCGGGGGGTTTATCACTTGAAAGGTTCTAACGCTTTGTCACATTTCTTCCACAGCTAGTCCCTGCGTGGCCTGGATATTGGGCCATTCTTTTGTGTTTTGGGCCAGTTTACATCCACTGGCAAAATCGGTTGGTGTTGCGGATGGTTTTTGTATTAGGTGGATTGGGTTCAGGGGTATGCTGTGGGAGTCATTCTTAGACACGGTGGCACGTAACGTCGCTTTGTACGGTGAGCCGGACATTGTTGTACTTCATTTAGGTGGTAATGATATCGGTAGGCGGACGGGGCTGGACTTATTATCAGCTATTAAGAATGATTTTTTACAGGCTTTTGATTGGTGGCCCCGGATCCGTTGGGTGTGGTCGAATGTTCTGCCGCGTAGAGTTTGGAGACATTCGGGAAATGGGTTGGCCATGGATGGGGCTCGGCGTAAACTAAATAGGGCAGTAAAAGTGTTCTTGGAGCGGCGAGGTGGTTTGGTTGTGACACACCCGGAGGTGAGGTATGACAAAGTGGAGTTGTATAGAAGTGACGGCGTGCACCTGACGTCGGAAGGACAAGCGTTGTTTTTGTTGAGGATTTTTGAAGTGTTGAAAGGTTTGAGGTTTGATGGTGGTGGAACCGCTCAGTAGGTGACCGGTTTGTGGCGGTAAAAGCAGTTGTTTGATATGTTTGAATATTATTGTTATTGCTGTTGTTCTTTACATTTTCTCTCTCTCATTGGCGCAGGTGGTGGATGAGCCGGGACGGCTCAACGAGTATAAGGTTCTCAGCCGTATATTTTAAGGAGCGGTCTGAGGGAGATTCGTTCGGCGTGGACGATCTCACATTTCACATGTGTTATGCGGAGGTGGAGGAGTGAGCGCCTGCGGTCATGTGGTGGAGGAGATTTTTGGTGAGGTGGTTATGATTTACGGTTTTGCATGATTTTACTTTTGCTTATAACCTGCTTTATTTCGCCCCCATCAATTGGTTAGGATAGTTAAAGTTAGTTAATAAAGAAATATTCAATAAATTATTTTATTTAGGTCCCAAATCTTGTGTCGTGTCTTTATTTTGTTGGGGTTATGTTGGTGGTGGTCATGTTTTGTGTCACACTCTGACATGGGTTCAAACATGTGGAGTTTAATGGGCAGTGCCTGGCCTTTTAATAAATTAAGGATCTGGTTTGCTTATGGAACAAATTAATTTTTTGAGCCATGCAAAACCCTGTAGCCCCTCTTCACCACACTTCTTGTTTAATATACCAACACATCTTCTCTTACAAGTACACCATTTTGTTTCACACACTTTTGTAATAGTTCATCAATAGTCACTGATATTAAAAGAAAATAAGCCCTGATTCAAACTTAAGAGTGATTTTGCAAACGTACCTAAATTTAGGCACAGGCAAAACCTGTAATAGCGACACAAAGATAGTAAAGAATCCAGTTAACCACTCCCCCAGACTCGGGACTGCCACATACAGCAGTGATTCACACAGAGCCTAACTAGGTACTAAAGTTAATCAGCATTCACTCATGTTAATAAACAACTCAAACTTGTTTTGTACTTGTTTAAACACTATTATCTGACTATTAAAGGAGTTTTGTGATTGGCTGTCTCCTATTATAATAACACCACAGTTCAAGTTTAACCAATAAGGTGCTTTTGAGCAACAGGCTACCTGTGTACTGTATGCTAATTGCTATTTATATTCTTTATAATAATTATTGGGTTTTTTAAAATCTAATATATATATATATATATATATATGTTTGTTTTTTTTTGCTTCAAGCGTCTTGCCCTTCTAGTCACACATGCTGGGCTCATTCCATGCTGATGCGAGCATCCCTCCTAACTCAACCATCCATGTGAATTAGTCGTCCATAGTTTCCATGCGGTAAAAATATGCAGGGATCTTCTGCACTTGCATAAGTGTGAATACGGTCCATGGAATAGATCCAGACCTAAGTGCTTGTTACGTTTCATTGTGTAGCGTATTTACGCTAGAGTACTTTCTATGCACTCAACCTAGACACTCCCCTCGCATGTACGTACTTTGGCCGTTTTACGCTTCCCAAACGCTACCTTAACTTTCAAAGCGTATGTTGTTTAGGATCTGGCCCCATGTAGTTTAAAAATACATCCAAAATGATTTGTTAATTAAAAAGATAAATGGAGACATGCTCATTGTTGCTCCTGTTGCTAAATCAGTTTAGCAGATGCAAGCAGGTTTTTGGGCAGCTGCTGTTTACAAAATAAGCCTAGCACTTACAACTCTCTAACACTGCAATTTCTCTATGCTTATCTTTCAATTGTCTCTACTGTTAATTGCAATGACATTTGTAATATTTTTTTTTTTTCAGAATGCTGTGAAAATGTTAACAACTATAAAAACAAATCCTGTTTTTGCAACTTAGGACATTTTAGGATTTTCAGACATTCTATCACTATTTGCAATTTACCAACACAGGGGAAAAAACTCCTGAAAGAATATGACAAAGAATAGACTTATAACATCCATTTCTACAGTGACACCATGAAAAAGGGTTCATGTGGTATTTACCTGTCTCTTAGATTTCATATAATAGAGTAGGAAATGTCATTTTGCGGGAATGCTACCGTGCATCTTTTTTTGATCATTGTTATTCTACTTCGACATTAAGTGTTGCTTCTGCAAAACTGAAATCCTAACAAATAAGAGGATGATGATGATTGTTGTTGTGAGGACGATGATGATGATGATGATGATTATTATTATTATTTATTAAACAAACTCAATTTTTACTATTTAAGAGGTAGAAAATTTTTAAATAGTGAACTTTTTTTTACGTTACTTACATAGAATATATGCACGTAAGTGCTTCAGGCACAGACATTTGAATCAAATTGGGGACATACGTACGGAGGGGCGGGGTTGAAATACGTACTGGAAATTTTCTCCCGGAGGGAAGCTTTGAAAAGTCGGCAACCCTGTATTTTTCTAAATATTTTCCTGTAAATTCCAATGCTTTAGAGCATAAACACTAAAACTAAAGCATCCATTTATAACAGCTTTTAACCCTTTAAACACATTATACAGTCCTGCACTTGCAGAGCAGCCGAGAGATGGCTGCTCTGTGCCCTGTACTCCATATGCTGCTATTTACTTCTCATCCAGAAGTCCCGTTAACTTGTACATGTGGACTGAACTCAAACTGCCTACCACAGAATGCAAGTACAGCCCGAAGGATGCAGTACAATTTGTTCTTAGGTCTGGATTTGGTCACCTTTATGTGCATGGGCAGACAAACATTGAGTCATCACAGAACAGTCCCCCAGGTTGTTACAACATTGTGACAGATTATCTTGATGCAGAGTGTCTGTTCTGCTGTCACTCAATCTGCTCCAGTGCTTTGGATTTGGGGGAGCCATAGCGTTTCCCTGTACCTATCATTATGTATTATGTTACAATGCAGTTCTTTGTCACTAGGTACATGTAGTAAACATCAGTTTGACTCAGAAATGCCCCTGACAGCATTCTTATATGTATAAATGACTATGGACCTGATCTTCATTCAGTGGTGACTGTCTTCCGCAAATCTTTTGCCAAATTCGGGTGTTTTTCTGGCAGGACGCATGCATGTGCCAGATATTAAAATACATATCTCCTTGTGCACGGAGCTTAGTTCTGTGCTCATTTCTATTCTGTACAATAAAAGTACATTGAGTGGCTGCTATAGAATGCAAGTAGCATCCCAGTGGTCACCACCCAATAAAAAGAACATCCTATAGGTCACTGCCTAATACAAAGAGCATCCTAATTGTCACTACCCAACACAATGAACATCCTAGTTCACTTCAATCAAAAGGGGGACTCTGAAGTCAACCGACCTACCTAAAAATATTTCCTACAAGCTTTATGTTCATTCCGCCCCTGGCTTAATATAATCAGATCACAACACATAAAAGCACGTCAAATATAGGCCAAGGGCCGGATCCAGACTTGAGAAAACCAGATGATTTACATACTGTGCTCAGTGCCAAAAATTACACCGAATACAGTCTCCACACGGGGAGCTGGTCCACTCACAATGCATACAAGATATATGCATGGTGGGTTAGTATAGGAATTTTAAATTGTACAGTAAGGACTTATTTTAAGCCCTCACGTACAATTCAGTATTCCATGCGCAGAGAGATGTGTGCGGAATACTTGAGATTGGGTCTTGGCCACGGATCCACCATTCACTCAGAGGAAAGCAGGGATAGTGCCCTGTTCTTCTGTGTACAGAATAATGTATAGCAAATTCCGTATGCTAGCCCCTGCAACGGAGGCTAACACAAAGAATACGCTATTATTTGTGGATCAGTTCCTATATTAATAATTGTTGATTTTTGCATATTGGAATTCTACAGCCACATTCAATATTTAGATATAAAGAAATGGTTTAATCATTTATGTTCAACAACAGATGCAAAAAGCAAGAAAAAACAAGTACAGAAGAAAAAGGAGCATGTTGTTCCCGTGGAAATGTGAACTTTTAGCTTGAAAGTGATGTAAATGCTTATAAAAACGGCTATCCTTATAATAAATCAAGAATATATGTCAAGATACTCAAGCTGCTGCTAAAATATTTCTGAAAACTTACATTACAGGCTGCATGAGCGGATAAAGGGAGAGATATTCCCAATATCATGCATAATTAATCATTGTGAGCGTTTCCCATCTTTAACCTGTACAATATATAAATGTTTAATAGTTAGCAATGAACGCCTGCAGTAAGTAGGGATATGAAAGTCTACATTTTGCTGAGTTGCACTTGAAAGGCTTTAATGTATTATACTTAGGATTACAAAAGGCTGACTTTTAGATTAACTTAATGGAAATGTACTGTGTCTTACCAAGCAAGCCCTCCTCCAAACTGATGGGTTTTAGCTTACTTGTCACTGATGTAAAAGTTTCCTTTGACATAACTTCTGCATTTGGAAGAGAATGGCATGTCAAAATTGCCTTTCTTTCTACAGTTTTCAGTTGATAGAACAATACTGAATGGAAAACAAGTTATAGCTCCAAGATAAAAAATCACCAAGGAGTTATATTTAAGAAGCTATAACGGAGCAGTAGTGAAAATATTTACCTCTCTTTATACCCCATTGGGCTGGATCCAGACTTAAGTAAGTGCTTGAAATTAGTTACTCCTGGGCTACACCATGTTGATTGCAGGGGAGTCATATTTCATCTGTTGCAAACAGTATTAGAGTTGAGAGGTGATGTTTCCTATCCCAAGTCTAAATAACAGTGTGATAGATACAGATACCAAGGAAGAAATAAGGAATAGAAATTACATTATAACATTCCAGCAGTGACTTTATAAAAGAATACAAAATCTACTTCCTATTCATCTGTACAAATTTAGTAACATAACAAGCAATAAGAAAGGACATAATCCATTAATTTACCCCTCAGACCAATCATTTACTCACCTTTCTGCTGCTCATGGCTCCCTATCTCGTTTAGGTTATATTTTTATAGCTGATGTTCTGGTATTACAGATTAGAAGTGTAACCATTGGAGACATAGTACTTTCATATCATGCTCTGGTTACTATATCCCTCCAACACATTGACATCAAGAATACATATTACTGCTTTAAGGGACACCACTGCTGGGGGGCATTACTATTTAAATCAGAAGAAATCTGTTTTAAGTATATTACAGAAACCTATATCAGGCCATATCTGTTGAACCAGTTCTTCTTGATAGATTACTATGTGAAGCTCGCTTAAATAAATTGTGCCGAGACAAAAGAGAAATTTTGGATTATTTTCTTACCACAGAAGAAATAGATTACACAAATAAGACTCTAAAATCACACAAAGTCCCCAGTCCTGGTTGTTTGCCTAATAAATACAATAAAATATTGAGGGAAAATGTGACCCCCGCGTTATTGAAACTCTTTCAAGAGATCCACGAACACTCACTTTCTTACCCTAATTTTAATGAATCACACACTATTTTTATTCCCAAACACGGCAAACATCCCCAATTGGTGGCTTCATACCGTCCAATGATATTATTAAATACTGACTGTAAATTATTAGTGAAAATAATGTCTACCCACCTTCAGTCCATTCTCCCAAATTTACTAACTGTCCACCAGACATTGGGTGAGCTTTTGGTGGAAGGAATTAGGGCGGCAGTGGACGCTGTGGTCGCGTCATCCAAAATGCCTATTAATAGGAATATTCTCATGACCCTTAACACACACACAAGGCATTTAATTCATTTGCTTGGTCACACCTATACAGGATATTAGAGCATTGCTCCTTTGGTCCTTCCTTCATCTCTCTTATTCAGTACTTCTATAACTCTACTACTACTGTGTTTTTGCTAAACAGGCTTAAAGGACTGGTTTGGTGATGGCCCTTTTTACTTTATTGTTTAATTAATCCATGGACTCCCTACACCATATTCTTTAAAATTGGGGGGACTTTAAGGGCAACAGGATCGGTGGTAGGACAATTAAAAATCACTGTTCTTTCAGATGACGTATGGTTCTTCATCTCCAACCCAGATGAGATCCTGGGAGCATTATTGGGGAGAATGAAGGAATTTGGCACGGTCTCAGGACTTACTATAAACGTAGAGAAATCAAAGGCACTATGGGCCTGATCCAGACCTACGTCGATGCGCTGTGCTTACTAAAGCACTGCGTATCGGCGTTCACTTTCCCCGACACTCCCCCTGTGAACCCAGATGATGGGAGCATTATTGGGGAGAATGAAGGAATTTGGCACGGTCTCAGGACTTACTATAAACGTAGAGAAATCAAAGGCACTATGGGCCTGATCCAGACCTACGTCGATGCGCTGTGCTTACTAAAGCACTGCACTGCGTACATGAAATTCTAAAAGCATAATAATTTTAAGTTTGACTATATACACTAGAAAAATCTGAGGCACAAGCAATACGTTCTGACCTTGAAACAGGCCTAGTGGCAAAGAAGGGCAGTGGGAGGACCTAGGTAGTGGAACAGACCTGCAGCTGCAGACGTGACACTGCAGGTATCTGGTCTGTTCTAGTGCTGGAACAGACTGGACAGCTGTTTTGCACATGTGCGAAACAGCCAACATTTCCCTCACCTGTGCAAACAGGTGGCTGACATTGATCTCCCTGATCAGTTCTCCTCCACACTCTGGTTACATGAACTGTTCTATAAAATAGAGCGGTTACATAAGATTAGTCTAAAATTTACCATTCATTGCATGATGATAATATTAAAATTGTAAAGCTCTACGTAATTTTTAATATTAGAAAAATCGGGACTGGGAGGGTAGAGCGATGTAAGTTGATTTGATTGTGAAAAAGCCCAAAGTCCTGGGGCTTTAGTAAATACAACGATGCAAAAAAACAGCTAAAGTCCCTGGACTTTGAGTGATTTCACAAAATAGACTTTAGTAAATGAGGCCCCAGGAGTGAGGAGGTTAATGTCAAGACATGGGGATGTTGGGCCTGATCTAGGACTCCGCCCGCCACCATAGTTACATGCGGGCATATGCGTAAGATCGGCTGTTTATGCGATTTGCGCAAGTGATGGTATGGACATTTAGAAATGGTGGTATGAAAAGTAAGAAATAATAGAAGTAAATGGAGATTTACAGGTTTTTTATTAAATCAGTGGGAAAAGTGGTGGTATGGCATACCCCCGTGTACCCCCTCATTTCGAGCGCTGCTATAAGGTGTACATCTCTATCTGGATCTGGCCCCATCAATATAATTGGAACAATTCTTTTTATTGTATTTAAATTATAACATTTTACATTTCTTTGGAGGTATCCAATCATTATGCAGGTTTTATAATGCAAATATAAGACAATACTACATTGATATTGAATATACTAGGTAATTACTATGGTTTCTGTATGTACCTAAAAGAGGAAATTACAGGTAAATGATTGTAGCAAGTGCTGTGTTTATGTCTGGTATTTCTTTCTTGTTCTTTGTCACACACTTTACTAATTACATGTCTGCCTTTGCAACTATTGCTGCCTATATTGTTTAGTCTAAGGGTACATCGCTTTGCCTGCAGTAGCAACCTTGTCACCATAACTATACCTATACCGAACATGAATGGAACCTCATTGCTGTAAAACAATATATAATGAAATGATGTTCTATTAATAAATAAAATATGTCACTTATATCTCAAGTTTGTAATACTTCAAAAATAGATTTTCATGATGTTCTCTGAATAGTGAATGGTGTTACGAGGTCTTTAAATATCAGATTCTGGTATTCTACACATAAGACTAGACAATGTCTATTATTTCAGGAAGGCATGATTAGGTTTAATTTTTTCAAGTGAATACAACTATCTAATTTCAATCACCCTAAATCCATGGATTTAACTGCTTAACATTTTTAAATGTGGCTCTTTGGCTCTTTATGACGTGGATCGTGAAGTGTATCATTTTCTAAAGTAGATGAAGAGAATTACAGTATTACAGACTGTAAACATAAGACTTTATCATATGGAGGATGCAGCTCACTTAATTCCCCTTGAAGGAATAATGATTTAATGTGGTCAAGAAAGAAGATATCAAACAACGTAATTAGTAAAAAGGGGAAATTGATATTTGAAAATAGAAAGAATTAGGAGAAAGGAAATACAAATAAAGTAAACAAAGATCACCTTGCCTTTATGTGTGCAGGGTAAACTCTAGACTGATTAATTAGATATAAACCAAAAACAAATTCCTCACTGGCACCAAAATGCAGGACAATGATTTAAAGTAACACAAGTATATACAAAAATATATAAACCACCAAATACCGGGAGCTGCTGCACTACAGGATAGCCAATCCAATAATCTCTAGAGACAAAACAAAACAATTGCTGCGCTAAGGTAAATGTGGTATGTAGAAATCTTACAAATATCAATGTAAGAAATAAAATGAAAAATAATAAGTGCAGCACTTGTTATGTTTTGTCTCTAGGTATGACAGCACACCTTAAAAAAATTGGTGGTATTGTTCTCTCATACGTCATGGTATGCCTTCAGACTTTTACGGGAGAACATCCTGTTCAGATAGAATGTCCTGACCTGTGCTATTAGAAGGGGTAATAATTTATTATGACCTTAGTGAGAGAGAATCAACAGTATTTGGATAAAATAGATGGATGATGATTACTTGTGCAGCATACCTTACATTTTATAATTGTATTACAACACTTTGAAAATAGTGTAAGAGGGGCACTAGTGTTTTAAAATATAGTCTTTCCAAATGCAGTCCTCACTAGAATGGCCTTCTTTCAGAAATAGAGACAGATGAAAGTTTTCAGCTGTCTCTATATCGAATTGGCAGCCATTTTAGAACTGTTTTTATGAATGAACCCACCCATTCATTTTCGCACAGATTTGCTGGACCCACTGAGTAACCTCTCTGGGGACTTTTAGTGTTGGGGGGGGGTAGGGTTAGGCTTTATGGAAGGGAGGGTTAGGGTTAGGGCCATAGAAGGGGAGGGTTAGTGTCAGGCTGCAGGGAAGGGGGTCTTAGGGTTAGGCTATAGAGAAGGGAGGGTTAGGGTCAGTCTAGAAAGAGGGAAGGATTAGGCTGCGGGCAATGGAGGGTTAGGATCAGGCTGCAGGGAAGGGATAGTTAGGGTAATGTAATTGGAGGGTTAGGGTTAGAATTAAGGGAAAGGTAGGGGTAGTATTTTGCCTTACCTTTCGGAACACTGTTTTCGATGCTTCGGGGATTGATTGCTATGCCTCACCAAAACATAAGCAATCAATATCCCAGCCAGTTTGAAACAGGCTGGGAGAGAACGGCCCTATCGAAATAAGGCTGTTCTTAGTGGGGACCCCACTCAATCTTTCAACACCATGTCCTTGCCCTCATATGAGTAGAGGTAGAGGAGAGTATTGTGACATTTTTATGTATGTATCTTTGATCTTAATCTTAATGAAAAAAGACTGCAGTATTTTAGAAAAGTAAGAGCTGAAAGAACCTACAAATCTAAGGAACACTTTTTTGGTAAAATAAATATTTAATGTTCTTAGCATGCTGAAAATCTCTCCCAAAATGGCAACGCCCATAATTAGGGTACCACATACGGTATATATGTTTCTAAAATTAACCAAATATTCTTATCTACATATGCTTTATCTTTAACTTACTCTATTTGCCAATTTTATTTCTATAGGAAGGAGTTTAGCCTTAAACTACCATTTACTATTACCTGACACATTGCACTCTATCTCTAATACATTTGACAAACAAATGAGATACATTGTATGTCTTTAAAGTAAACTTTTATTCGTCAAGAAATAAAGACTTGGTTATCGGCATTTTCAAAGAAACACCGCATTCTATTTAGAGCAAATCATTAGGCTGTTAAAAGTCATGAAGTCATTCATCAATAATTTTACAAACCAGCTATAATTGGCAATTATATTTTAAAATTGTGCTGCTTCTTTAGAGAACTGTTAAGAGAAATACAGAAACATACAAATTACTAACTGTACAGTCATAGGAAGCTTAGCAGAGACGGGTTCCTTGTTATTATTAGCAATTCCTGAAATATTCAGATAATTCTTCACTTTGTACATAGGTGTTACATACCTTTGGTCGACTTTGAACTTAAGAATTTCCAATACAAGTCCAAGTCTAGGTTATCCATTGTCACAAAAATAGTATGAAATAAATAGGATTAATATAGTTGTTGACCAACTCCTGTGGCTTTCAGTCAGAACATGGATGCTCTTCCTCACTGCTCATGCTCTGTGCAAGAATCTTTGTTAATAGATTGGAATGCATTTGGACCCATCTAAACTTTAAATAAATTACAATTCATGGGCCTGATACAGATCTAGGTATGGAAGGGGACTTACACAAGTCTGTTGCGTAAGTCCCCTTGACATGCAATAGTGGCGCATGTGCGTGCAAGAGATTACGTGTCTTAAGACCTTCCGTACAGAACAAAGAACTTCCAAAGAAGGGGCCAACCCCTCAAATCCGCATGTCTAAACCCTGAGTTAGGCATGGTAATGGAGAACCAGGGGGAAAGAGCACCAGTTCTGTGTGGATCTGCATCATAAATGTAGGCTTCCGGACATATAAGAGTCTTCCGTGCCTAGTTACAGACTTACGTATGCACAGCGATCTGTATCAGGTCCAATGTTCCCTCTCCCTGTGTACCCATCCAGGCTTTCATTTCTATGAATTTATGTTTGCTTGAGATGGAGAACTGAAGGTAGTCTTTGACTCTCAGAAGACAAATCAAGTGAGTAGCTATGGGGTCAATTTGAACTTATTTGAATTTAGTGCATGCTAATTCTAGCTGATATCTCAGATTCTATTTCTGGAATATAATTATAATCAGAAATCTTGACCTGCCCTTTATGCAGTGTTTACTACGACTCTTATCATTTTTAATACTTCTGCAAAACCACTTAGTTATTTGTTGTCGTTTTCTACATAAAAGGGCCATTCCCTTTATACATAAGACACCATGTCATATATCAATGCTAGCGCCCACCATAGTATCTGTTCTCTCTTGTATTGGATGTTCAGCAACACTTTCAGGATGTAAAAGGGGGTTTCTGGGCAACTGGAAACCCCCCCTGGGTGCGCCACTGAACACATATTAATATATTGGTTTTACTCCTGGTAATCTAGGTCAGTTATATAGAGCTCACAGAGATAGGCAACGGAAAAGAAAGGAATCCTTGTATCGCATCTTTTTCATTAATGATGTCAATCACTATGTTGAAATCAATATAATCTGACACTTCCGATCCATATCTGAGCACAAATGGTAGCGCATCCTGTGTGCCGCACTTTCATACTGCAATAGATGGGTTGGCACGTTCATTCCACATGCGCATGTAAATGGGATAACAGGATGGGAAGTAACAGCACGAAGAGTATGGGGAAAAAGCAGCAAGTTCCCTGCTGCTATGTCTCCAAATACGCTCTGCAAGTGCAGGGTTGAGTAATGTGTTTGGAAGGGTCAAAAACTGTTATATAGAGAATGGAAGCTGTATTTGTAGTGTTTCTGCTCTAAAGTAATGGAAAAATGAATTTATAGGAAAATATGAAAAATTATTATTTTTTACTGCGCTTCGAATCTTTTTAAAGTATCTTGCTGAAAAAAAAATCAATTTGATAGGTACTAAATCAGCTTCTCAATGAGTGACCCATGGACCTTTGTTATCTGCGTTCTGACCAGGATCAAGCGTGCTCACCTTGGATCGCCTTTATTGTACATTGACTACGTCGCTCCTCCCTTTCCCTCCCTCAACTCTCCCCTCCAGGGTTGCGCTATGATCTGAATGGGACATCCCTGCATGCTCTTCAGTTCTGAGCATGCTCAGTAGCAAATCACACAGAGAAACGTCACACCAGCTGACATACCCTCGGATTGTTGGCCAACATTTCCTGCAAAGGTGAAGCAAGTTACCCTGCCACAAACATTAAATACTGAAAAGACATCCCAGGGGAGAAGAATCATGTGTTACATACTATTAAAGTATAGTACAGGCCTTACACGTTTCAGTGGTTTCACGAAGAAGCTTTTTTTCTTTAAAGATGCATGTGTCCTTTATAAATGACAAAACATGTTTAATCTTAGCCCTATAAAAACATTGCATACACATCACAGACAAATAGAGATTCATTTAATGCAGAATGTGTATTATAAGCTAAGATCTTAAAGGACATCTCCAAGTGTGAAGTTTCTTGATTGGGAAATCAGAATTTCTGACAAATCACATATGCATGCTTGAAAAAAACATTGACTTCAGAACCTAGTTGGGTTAGCAGCTTTTAACCCTGCAAAACTGCTTTTGTTTTGTATTGATTTATAACGCACAGTCCTTCTTTGTTCAAATAAGGCAGTTTGTCAATGGCAAGATGAAGCAGTAATGACTTTGAAATGAAAGGGAATAGCCATGCTAATAACTTTACAGAAGAGGTGTTAGCTTGCATTCTTTAACCTTGGTAACCCTGCTTTATTGATATTTTACAAACACACTGCATTCATTTGAAGCTTTTAACATTTTAACACAAGTGAATAACTTTCTCACTCTAGACATTGACTTTTTAATAATATATGCATTTAAAGAGGCCCTGGTAATTTGGATACTTAAATGGAGATTGAAAAAGTCAGTCGAATAATTCAATTCTCTTAATAGGAAAATTGCCAGTGGAGACATCTATAATAGGTTTATATAAATGTTACCCTAAGTATGTATTGAATGTGTCGAAATTCAGGAAAATTTAATGTGCTTGGAAAAACTTGTGATATTTATTTGAGATTGATTACCAAACAAATATACTAAATAGCTATGTAAAAGTCTGGAATTACAGCTTTTAGTATTATTGTCTAATCTTACTATTAATGATCTATATTCCTTAGTGACTGGTCTACATAATTTATGATACTACACCAACGGTCAATTGATATAGAAGTGAAATAGAGCCAACACAAAAACTGTAACGTATTAAAAGTTTTATTTTGAATATACGATGAAAACCATATTTATATGGAAAGAATGATAGTTTAATGTGGGGGTTCTTGACCTTTTTGGGGGGTGTACGACCCATATATGTATTTTCAGAATTAGTCATAGTTGTTTATATTTTTGCAGTGATTTTAAGGTACATTTTTTACACATGCCATTTAGCCCTTAGATTTTAATTAATTATGTCCTCGGCCATTTGGTATCATACCTCCTTACAACCTTGCCAAGTTGTCCTGGGTACCACCTGACAGTGGTCCAAGTACCACCAGTGGTATTAGTACTTCTGATTAAGAACTCCTGCTG
>WWET01000928.1:202058-215237 GCA_011038615.1 Limnodynastes dumerilii
TGCTGAAGTCTGTCTCAGATTTTGCAGCAAGCCAGCCCCTCTATTGAAAGGCATGAGAAGCGTCACATAAGTCTAGATGAATAAGTTATGCTATTTTCCAAGGTTCAATTACACATTTCCAATTAATGCTAAATAATATAACTAAATCTACATTCACATTTTATATACTAAATTCTATCTTACAACCAATCAAAAAACACAACGGGCCGGATCCAGAATACAGAACGTTACCCCACTTACGCATGCAAGATACATAAGTGGGGTGTTTGGAGAGGAGGGAGCATGCCCTTCAGATATAATACACACTAAGGACCTGACCTTGTCACATGATCCGCTCATAAATACCTAATCCCTCCCACCCTGTAATATTTAAATGTTTCCCCGCCCACATAGAGGAAGCACAGACCCTTTTCTCGTTATCCCTATATGGGTGGGGGTAGCTTATGGCAGCGTAAGTCTCTGCATGAGAGAGGGGAATGACAGGGGGAGTTTACTCCCCTCTTCTGTGCAGAATTTAAGACCCCCGCACGTATGGAAAGCATGCAGGGGGGTCTGGATCAGGTCCAATGTCCAAAAACCACTAATACAACATCGCTAGGTAGATGATCAGCAAACCACACATAGGTTAATCTTTATATGTAATGCTAATTATGGGCCATATTCACAAATCCGTATTTACTACGTGCGCGTTTTTACACACGACCTTAGACAACACCCATAAGACTCCCCTCGCACTGATAGGTTTTCGGTGACTTCCTCCTCCATAGTACACCCTTAACTCTACGTGTGTACTTATGCACGAATGTTACTTACGTACGTGCGTATTTATCTAACCCCGTCCTAAAATGCCGGATTTAAACCACCGTCCTCCATATGTATGTCCTTAGGTGCAATTCACAAGTCCGTACCTAAAGTACTTACATGCGTAAATACTACGTAATTTGCGTGGAAAAAGTTACTATGCACGCGCAGTTAATCCATTCCTAAAAATACGTCCGCAATCCGCCGTATAAACAGATCTGTGAATACGGCCCTATATTAGTATTGAAGGGTTGCTATCCAATTGCAATCTAAAAATAATTTTTTTTAACAAATATAGAAAAAGATAAAAAATGACTTTAGTTCACTTTCTTTTTTATACAGAGACAGATGATTTTTCACATTACAAATCTCAAATCCGTATGTCAAGTGACTGGCACGCATTCAGTACATATTCATCATTCTTCACTGGTAAAAGCATTCCTTCTTTTTTCCTGCTTACCCAGAACACCGTTGGAAATGAAGACAGTCCTATTGTTGATGGAATTCAGCTGTTCTTATACATATGTGGCCTCTTGTAGATTATTTTTTCCAAAGCCACTTTAAATTCCCAATCCACCACTGGCAATATACATTGCCATTGGTCCGTATGCCTGTTACAACTACATCTACAGTAATTCTTACATCGCTAATCTATTAATAATTAACCAGATTCTACTAATCACTACTAATGCAGTTGTTAAAATAACAAAGGATTTTATTTGAAAACATCATTTACTTAAATTTGCTTCAATTGTAATGATTAGTGGGTGTTTTTGAAAATGGAAAACTTTGCTTATTTTTAACTTACATTAACAGAAATGCAGGCTATATATATATGTGTATACTGTGTGATAATAAGCAGGGATGTAAAATGACTCATTTACACTTGGACATAGCATATGATATGGTGCAGACTTGGTAGACCAATCATTGGTGAGTGCATGTAAGTTTTCAATGTCTGCTACGGGAAGGTAGGAGTGAGCTAGCATAAGTCTATATGGAGGTCTGGATTGGTGCAATGTCTTATATTAAACCTAATACACAAAACAAATTAAATGCAAGGAATCTTTTTGTTGTCAATTTTGATTGTAGTTTTCATTACCTGTTCTTAAATTTGAATTTAAATGCTAATAACCTGATGTAGTCCCACATAATGCACAATGAAAAATATATCTCGCACAGGACTAGAGAAACATTTTAAAAAACAATATGGAATAGAATTATAAGCACTATAACAACAATATATCTGCTACACGGGAGCAATTATATATAAATATAAAGTTTAATGGTGAGACATAAATAGTGTGATTACATATAGAGGATAGAAAGGGTGTCCTATTCAGTGAACCTCTCTATTCCTTCCCTCACTAAGAAAAATATTATAATAAAATCATTCTTTATTGTTTTGTAAATTAAAAAGTGAAATATTAAAAACCAGAAATGGTGAATAAGTAGGAAAACGTGATATAAAAAATTTAAATACTGCTGAAGCTCCTAAAAAAAACTCTCTTTTTCATAATGAGAAGACATAAATATGTCCCAAACCCAGAAGACCTACAATGCAGACAACAGCTGAATGTACTGCCACCCAGTATCTAGTGTTTAAGCTATAAAGTGCTTGGCGTAATATATAACAAGCAAATATAATATACAAGGGTCAATGAGAGATCGGAGGCTATAGCAGAAACTCCAGTGCACGTTTCGCTGGGTGCTCTGTCAAGGTGAAGCTGGGTTCATTCATTGACAGTTTTTATAAAGAGTTTATTTGGGAGCTACAACAGTAATTATTCATTTTTTTTAAACACATTTTCCTACTTATTCATTATATCATGTTTTTGTATTTCCTTTTTTAATTTATAGTGCAATAAAGGTTGAGATTATTATTAAATTATTCTTAGTGGGAGTTAAGATAGAGGAGGGCGCTGATTAGGACACAATTTATTTCCTATATGACAAACACAATAAATTTTGAATAAAAAAAATCTATGTTTACAGGACTCCTATTTTTAATACAATCACCCATCATAGCATTGAATACAATGGCAGTGGAAGCCTCTGGAAAGCCTCACATGGGAGACCTTTTACATTGTCTGCACTTAGTTCTGACCTTAAAACTTTGCTTAAAACAGTGGACCGGATCATGCTTTAGGACAGAATTACCTATGCTAGTATCCGCAACGGAGGCAAGTGTACCTAATTTCCTGATTTTACATTCCGTACAGGACCTTCGCCTTCAGAACCTTACCTTAAATGTTTCGAAGTGGAAGGCCCACATACAAAATGGAAGTTCAAATATAAGGGATTGGAAAAGCCCCTACTGTATGATTACCATTCCTATGCATATGCCGAATGCTTGGGGAGCGAGTCTGCCCCAGCATCTGAAAATTTTCCACCTCAGAGCATAGCATTGGTCAGCTGTGTTCCAAGGAAGTCCATGTTGTGCACATTTACAGAAAGAATGCATAGCTGCCATACGCACACCGCATGAATAAGTTGGCTATCATTCTTAATTCTGGATCTGGCCCAGTGTGATTAATAGTTTGTTTTTGATACCAGACCATTTCCTTATTTATTATATAAGGATAATATCCCATTTCATTGTGTTAATAAATATATTGTATAAATGTCCCAATAATGCCCCCTTTAACATCACACGCAATTAACTGGGTTTTTACAATTGGAAAAATAAAAAGAAAGTAGGAGCACTTGACACCAAAAAATAAAAATTACATTTATTATTTATTATATAACCATTAATGCTAAAATTAGCAATATATAAAATAAAACAAATTAGGTAACTAGTAGTTGGTGTAACCAGATCAATATCTCCTTAAAAGTAGAACAATTTCACAATGTCCAGTGTGGAGATGCAGGTGTTAAATAACAAACCACAAAGTCATTCACCAGCTTAGAGGCAAAATAGCAACAAATGGCAACAATGTCACAGATGTCTGCAATGACTATGTTGTATTAGAGATGAATCTTGTTATAGCAATTTGTTGTGCCGAATAATGATGAATTCTTCTCAATTCAAGCAAAAGTGAAATATAGCTGGATGAGGTCTCACCGCTATAGCAAGAGATGGTGATGAATGATGATGGGTTTGTGTAGATCGTAATGCAGTTACGAGGAGAGAGACTAATTGTCAGTGGCAATAAGATATCTAGAGACTTAGCAGTAGGACTAAATGCGGTGGTAATAAACAGGAATCGCCTCACCCGATATGCAGTGTCCCTCTGTTGGCTCCTTGGACCGGCGGCGTCCTGCCTGTCCTCTGGAGACGTCCGGTCTCACTCGATCGACGGAGGAGAAGGGGGTTGTCCTGTTGGCTCCTGCAAAGTCCTGTCAGCTACTGCGTCTCTGTAGTTAGCGTGGCTCACGTTCAGAGCCGAGTTGTATAAGTGCCCTCCTCTCTCTTTGTTCAGCTCAGCTGGTCCAAGGTAAAAAAACCCACGTGGAGGTAATGCCAGAGTGTATCTCAGGATCCAGTCCAATGCTATAGCGACAATATTGGCCAAAGCGGAGTACAAAGAATGCAGGATCCAGTTGAATATAAGCCACAAAGCTGGATATTTGCAGAGATATTGACCACTAGTACCACTCTTACGCGTTTCTTCGCCTCAGGGGCGATTTCATCAGAGAGTATGGAGGGCTCACTAGAAGATCCTCCTTTATATGCCGCCCACCCAATCAAATTGTTATCCGTTAATTCTACACCTGTGATTATATAATTCAAATAGATCACAGTGGTAAAGAGATCTAGTAATGAGGGGCAAGTATAAAACATATAATATACTGCTTAACATACACTTAAAATACAAATAGAATTCAATCATAACTGGTCTTTTTAATACCATTCTATATAAACAGAATAAATATCTAGACAAAATTAAAAACAACATAAAATAAAATTATTACTAATAGGTGTGTTGGCATGTACCTTTTAAAAAAAGGGAAGAAAAAAAAAATTAAAAAAATTAATAAAATAGAAATAAATAAAAATAAAATTAAATAAAAAATAAAAAATAGATAAAATAAAAATATATAGAGATAATAAAAATATATAAAGTTGAAATACAATCTTCACTAATAGACTAGTGACAGTTTTGAATTGAATTAAACCCACAAAAAAAAATATATTTTTATTTATATATAGTAATCCCCATCATGGTAATTGGATCTTATCAAAATCGTACTGCCTTGGTTACTAAATATCAAACTTGATTCCTTGTATTATTCTGTCAAATACCCCAGGTCAGTACAAAAGGCAGGTAAGTGTTGATCATAAATAACCAGTATAATATCACTAATAAATTTATCAAAACTATTTAACAACATACATGTATACACACGTGCATGCACATATATACATACATATATAGATATAACGTCCAAAAGGATAAATAATGGAGCAGCAAGAGAAACGGCAATCCAGAGCCACAAACCCTAAAATCCCAGTCTTATTAACCCTACTCCACCGGACCACCAATCCTCCAATCCGTTCAAATTGTTAGGAAAAGCAATTTTAGCATTAATGGTTATATAATAAATAATAAATGTAATTTATATATTTTTGGTGTCAAGCGCTCCTACTTTCTTTTTATTTGTTCTTCTTTGGAGGTGGGTTCCTCTGTTAGGAAGCAGCTACGACACATAAAAATATAGATGTTGGTCAAGTCCTAGCGCCAAAAAGATTATTTATTGTTTTGTTTTATAATGATTGTTCAAAATGAGAAAGTGCTACATAATATGATAACACTATACACGAACCTTTTAATAAATAATAATGTTTGTGTCCTAATCATTAAAATAATATATCTAGCTTATCAGTTCTGCATCAGTGTAGTACTACTATACTACTATTGTGTATGACGTTGCTTTTGCAGCCAACCCATAGGGTGATACTCAGTTCAGGCACAGCCTAGAAAAACGGTCACCCTCTCTGCTAGTACTGGGGATCCATTCGATCCCTTTCACTTTTAAGACCCCTACATCACCCTCATGGCATAAATTCACATGTTTCGACAAGGAATGATTATAATTCTTTTTTGTAATATTGTTTTTATGTTCGTAGAACCTAACCGACAGTTGTCTTGTTGTTCGTCCAACATATCTTATCCCACATTTGCAAGTAATTAAGTACACAACATATGTGGTTTTACAATTTATAAAAAATTTTATCGGGAAGGTTTCTTTTTCGCCAGATGATGTGAAGGTCTTACTTTTTTCCCCAAAAGGACAGGTGGAACATCGATTCTGTCCACACTGAAAAAAGCCCTTAGG
The DNA here is from genome assembly GCA_011038615.1 of Limnodynastes dumerilii. Lineage (NCBI taxonomy): Eukaryota > Metazoa > Chordata > Amphibia > Anura > Limnodynastidae > Limnodynastes > Limnodynastes dumerilii. The sequence goes on from WWET01000928.1 coordinate 208,143, forward strand.
TCTCACTGGCAGCCAGGTGGGATCTTTATTAATTTTAATATTTGTAGAAAAATGGCTATGTACTAGATGGTCTTTTAGATTTTTTGCCTTTTTAAATATGACCTTGGGAGCATCATCAAGGACAGTTTTTAATTTATTGTCCAGCATCAACAAAGGGTAATTTCTTTTTATTATTCGTTTGATATCTTGTGCATGAGAGTTATATTGTGTGATAAACATAGGGCAATCTTGATCAAAACGGTTGTGATGTTTACCCATTTTAGGTTTCAACAGGTCTGATCTGACCATATTTAGGGCTTCATTGTAAGACCTTTCTATTATTTCTGTGGGATATCCCTGGGATAGAAAGGACTGTATCAAGGGTTGACACTGACTTTCAAAGGTTTTTGCAGATGTACAATTACGCCTAACTCTAATAAATTGGCTCTTTGGTATCCCATTGAGCCAACTTTTGTTATGGCAACTTTTATACTGCAAATAATTATAAGTGTCTACCTCCTTTTGGTACACCTGAGTCTGCAGAGTCTCCCCCACGCCCCCCTCCATAACAGTGACATCTAAAAAACTAATATGGTGCTTACTGTGCGTGAATGTGAATTTCAAACCAAAATCATTAGTTTTCAAATATGTGATGAAATTGTGTATAGACAAGTCATCCCCCTCCCAAATAAAAAACAAATCATCTATAAATCTGCCATATAGCACCAGGTTCGCCCCAAATGGGCCGTTCCAGACATAAATGCCCTCAAATCGGCCCATATATAGGTTGGCATAACTTGGGGCGAACCTAATGCCCATGGCAGTCCCCATATGTTGGTGATAATGTTGACCATTAAACGTGAAATCAATGTGCTCCAAAATAAATTTAATACTATCCAATAAAAAATTCCTTAACTGTGGAGTGGTGTCACTATCCTGCTTCAGAGTATGGTCAATGGCATCCAAACCCTTAGTATGGGATATATTTGAATATAGTGTCTCAATGTCACATGTCAGGAATTGATATTCTGCTTTCCATGTAATGCCATCCACCATTCTCAGAAAACAGGAAGTGTCTCTAATATGTGACCTAAGACATGACACCAGTGGTTGTAAATAAAAATCAACTAAATGAGATAGATTTGAAGTCAGTGACCCAATACCCGCAATAATGGGGCACCCTGGGGGGCACTCCGCAGACTTGTGCACCTTTGGCAGGTAGTAGAATGTCGGAATAATAGGATATTTTACCCAGAGAAAGTCAAATGTCTCCCTCGAGACAGTTCCCTCCTCTCTTGCTTTCATGATCAGATCATAAAACATTTTTTTATTCATATTTAGTGGATTTCCCTCTAATTTTTCATAAAACTTAGTATCATTTAGCTGCCTCATAGCCACAGTAATGTAATCAACTTTATTTAAAACAACAACCCCTCCGCCTTTATCGGCGGGTTTAATTATCAGTTTCTCATCCTCCATTAGTTGTTTAAGAGCTTCCCTCTCTTTTCTGTTCAAGTTGTCATATTGAGATTTTCCCTCCAACTTACTACATAAATTTTTAAAATCTTTCAGAGTAGATTGATAAAATGATTCGATATGGTCTCTTTTTAATTGAAGAGGAAAGAATTCCGATTTTCTTTTGGGTAATTTTCTACACACTGGCTGCTCGTCAATAGTATCTCCACTTTCACTTTCTTCTTGTAACTCTATTAATGCATCAATCGCCTCTAATTCCTGGGTTTCTAAGGCAGGTGATTCAACATTATTAACAGTGGAAATAAACCCTTCCCTATCATTTGAAGAAGTGACACCAGAGAGGATGGGGACCACACAAAAGTGTTTCTTTCTGCAAACATTTCTGACGAACTTGTTCAAATCAACAAATAAGTTAAATAAATTAGGTTTGACAGAAGGAGCAAATTTCAATCCCTTTAATAAAAGGGCATTCTCACTTGGTTTCAATAATCGGTCAGATAGATTAAAAATGCTCTTTTTGGTTTCATTTCTAGTTATTGCGTTCTCTTCACACCTTTGTATGGTATTCCTGCCTCCTCTGCTGCCTCTTCTTCTGAATTTCTTCTCCTTTTGGGGGAATCCAAACTTATCTGTTCGTATCGATTTCTCAATGGGAGGGTGTAGCCCCTGTCCTTCTCTAAAAAAAACAGTTCTTTGTCAATATTTGTTGTTTCTAGGACTCCTGCATATGATAGTTTTTTGGGTTTTACTACTTCTTCCACTATCTTCTCACTTAATTTCATTATTTCTGGGGTCGTTAAATCCTTAGATCTTTCAATATTCCTGCTATTTTTCCCACCATTCTTTTGCTGATAAACTCCAGATGTACCTAGCCCCTCCCTCCCTCTTCCTTCTAGCTTCTGCATTCCCCTTCCACCCCCTCCCCCACTGTTCTTATACTGGTTATTACCATAACGATACCCCCTATAGTTTTCTTTCTTTTTTGAATATTTCCTATTGTAGGAACGAACCTTATTAGTACCGTAATCAATTTGATCCCTATCCATCTTTTCATCTTTAGTTTTAACTAGCTCCCTTTCGAAATTTTCAATTCTTTTCTTGAAAAGATTGTCTTTTTCTAAAAATAGGGGATGGTCTTTGTATTTCTTTAGGTTTTTACAATTGGACCCAGGTTGAGGCTCCAGCAACCCGGGTAGAGGTGTGATGTGAAAGGTCCTGGTGGCCTCTACTCGGATCTGTTGACCCAGTAATCGGAGAAAAAAAGGGTTATTCCTGTGCGACCCAGGTATGTGTGAAAGGTGAGACATGGGTTTTTCAACTCGGGTCTCACCTAAAGAAACCTAATTGGAGGGATTTATTTACTATTGCCATAGAAATATCTATTTCCTGGGAACCGCACACCCCATTTATTACACACTGATGTAAAGTAATTATTTTATAAATGTGCATATGACATGTTAAGACACTCAACGTGCATCCCGGCGCCATACTGGATAGGCACCGGACATCCCCCCGCTCCCCGCTATACAGATTGGCAGCGTTCATACATTCTTCTGTAGGAGCTGGGGAATGTCCGGCTCCTATCCAGCATGGCGCCGGACATCCCCCCCTCTCCCCGCTATACAGCTTGCCAGCGCTCATAAGGAAGTTCCTGTATGAGCTGCTGCAGTAGTTACAGAACATCGCTCACAGCTGCAGCGGCTCATACAGGAACTTCCTGTATGAGCACTTCCTGTCTGTAAAAATAACACCGCGGAGGAGGAAGACGGACGTAGTTCTGGATCTACCCCAATGTCTGTAAAGTATGTGTCCCTAAGATATATAGTCTGTATTTTATTGCAGTTTTTAGGATGAAATGGGAATTGTAAAGTGGAGACTAGAATGCTGCCTGTATTGTATAGTAGCGGCTATGATTTGCTTTCTTTTATTGTGTTTACAAGATTGTGTTTTATAGTGCTTACATGGATACTATACTCTAGAAACTCTGATGACAAATTGTTAAACAGGTAGGCGCAAATTTAAAGTTTGCAGGGTGTCGCCGAACACCATAGAACCGGACCTGGTGGAAACACACTTAATTATTGGTCTTAAATGCACGAGAAAGTGTAATAGAAATAAAATAAAATAAAAAGATCATATTTTGCATCCTTGTTTAGCATTTATGATGAACCTTGATAACGTTACTTAATTGTTATACCTTCTTTACAAAAGTGCATGGCATCACTTTTACTTGTATACTGTGAATAGATTTAAATTTGTCTACCTCGATTATTGGGTGAAATATGCTTGGTTTAACTGCATTTCAACTCACTTAAACTATTGAACAAGTTTTGCCTCTGTCTGAGCAAATGTCCTTTTGGGATGCTCCATCAGAATAGAAAGGGCACAAGTATAGAGTACTATGCCATATGTTGGTATACTTCTTCTATACAAGTCAACTGAAATCTTTCAAATCCAAAAGTTGATTCTCTCTTAATTCCTCTCAATAGATAATTTAAAAATTATTTGTGATAGTGTCACGATGTTCTCTAAAACAAAATAATATACCGCAACATATTCCATCTTATTTTTGGACCTTATAACAAAGGAGCTGTAAATAGGAACTACCTATTGGGAACCATAAGTTTAATCAGATGTGAATTATCTTTTTTATTATGTTATATTAACTGTTTTGAACCTTTGAACTACTTAATATAACTTTATATACAATTTGTTTTAGTTGTACGAGGAATATTTATAGCATCTTTGACCCTTGTTTATCTTTCTATTTGTAACACGGTGTACATTTCTTACATAAGGATTATGTGTATTTTAGAGGTATTATATAGATGTATTATTAATTTTAAGCTCAAATATTACATTTATTTGGGATTTTGTATTTTATGAGTGTGGTGACATGCTCATTGCATATCTATTTGGGATGCCAAAAGTTTAGTGTATATGTGAGTGCCATAAGAAATAAACATTAGAAAAGTTTTATTTAAAAAAACTAATAATAATAAAATTCATGGTAAGAATGAACTGCTAAAAAAAAATATTTAACTTTATCAATACCAATATCATGTTTTAAGCTTGTGTCTAATAATTCAACTATAGCAATAATATATGATATATTATAGGAGCAGAGCTTCTTTATGGGGGTACCTGGCAGTTCTCAGAGCGGCAACCTTTTCAGTAGCCACGTGAGGTGATTACCAGGATATAGAGAGGTCACCTCTACCAGGGGAAGAGAAGGTGCACATTCCTATACAGTACTTGTATATACTGTTAGTAAACAATGCACACTATCCCTTTGGTCATGAGGTGCTGAACACCTAGGGCCAGATTTAATAAGCTGCGGGAAAGTAAAAGTGGAGATGTTGCCCAGAGCACCCAATCAGATTCTAGCTGACATTTTATGGTATGTAACAGGAAAGTGAGAGTTAGAATCTGATTGGTTGCTATGGGCAACATCTCCACTTTTCCTTTCCCGCAGCTTAGTAAATCTGATCCATGACTATGGATGACCCACTTCTGTGCAAGATTGTTTTTTTTGCTGGAGAAATGGGTAGAAAATACTAAATTTACCACACAAAAAAGCTTACACGCAACTCTGAAAAAGCCCCAATAAGTGCTATAATTACTACAACCAGGGCTAAATCTTTATATCCCGTGCCTCTCTGTTTCTCTTTTTCAGGTTCACTGGATCCAGGAATTCCCGAGGCTCGGAAAGAAAGGAAACAAAATCTCATGCGGATCTTCCCACACAGGTAAGATAAATACTACAATTCTCTGCTTACCCCCTCCTTCCTCTCCTTGATAGCATTTCACAAAACCTTTCTCCTTTCTCAGGTCTCTCTTTGAATGATCCCCGATTGAAACTACAATGAACAATATACTTCGTAGTGCAACACAGTAAGTCCACAGCTCAGCTGCATCTCTCAATGCACTCACCGCCTTCCCATCTTGTAATCAGACCCTCAGAATAAAGATTCTCTGCAAACCTTCACATGTGTTACACAAACAAACATAAACATCCCCAGTAGCAAGTAATGAGTTTCAAGCCTTTTACTTGCTCGACTAAAGGGAAATAACAGCCTTACAGTTCACCCTTTATCCAGTAACTCCAATGTTTATATTGCAACGAAATTTGTATGACATCTCAAATTCATCCAAATTTCCAACCCTACTGACACTGGGGCTCCCAAGATAACCGGAACGCATCGCTTTTTTAGGATATATTATATCAGTACATACAAGAATAACAGTCAATATAGGTCCTGGGGTTCCCACGCGAACCGGGACATACTAGTTTCTTTCCAGTTCCAAGTTTTCAAAAGAAATATATGGATAGGTAATTAGTCAACACAAAAAGGTATACTTCATTTATCCCAAATAACAATGCACATTGAGACCAAATACCAATAATATTTAATTTTTTTTATTATATTATCAAAATGCAATCCATATAAAAATTAGATAGTACATTGTATTATGTGCATAGTTATAAACCTTTTAATGGAAAAGAGAAAAATACAATATTTCCAATATATCAGTGAACTGATAATATACAATATATAGCCAACATATTAGTGCACTGTTAATTATTATTATACCATAAAGATCGATATTATTGATAATGGATTATCTTTCCAAAATCATTTCAAAACGCTAATAAAATCATGGTTCTGGTGAAGAAATAATAGCAGAACAACAATCAATGAATTTTTATATTTAGTGTACCGACACGTTACCTCCAGATATGCCTCAGACTGTAGAATGTATTGTTAAACTGTCAGTGAATAAGCACGCTTAGTATTTATTGTGAAGACTATGAATAGGAGATCTGCTGACATGTCCATCTTTAAAGAAAAGCTAAATGTAGGTTACACTGCAGCTGCTTAACAAGAGACCAAAGTGCATATTATTTTTTGTCTCCATTATCGAAGTCATGTTGCCTTTGTCTACTGGCAGCCTTTGATTACATCATGCCTTCAAGCAATGACTATTTCCATAGGCTTCACTTCAGGGAAATTGGACAACATTTCTTTGGTCATCATATTGCAAAAAATTCTTGAATTGAATTAGCATCAAGGATATTGGCAAAAACTTTGGTGAGTCAGGGAGATTATCTACTCCTCAGGGATGCTGTATTATATTTATGAAGATTTGGCAATTATGCCTGCAGAAGCTGCTATGCTTATCTCTCTGTCTAGTGTCTATCTCCTCTATCTCTCCCTGTCTAGTGTCTAATTCCATCCTCCCACTTCCTGATGTACTAATATCATTGGTCAAGTCTGTGAACTATTAAACTAAACACCTAGGAGAGCGAATCAATGTTCACTGGAGTCTAAGCTCAGCAGTGCCATCTCTGGTGATTTAGAGGTATAAACTTCTTAAGAGGTTGTTTAAGTTGAACATGCACTGCATGAAGACCTTCATTTTCTAGAAATGTGTCTACTGTTGCATCTCTACATTAAGCCACCCAGTTAAAGTGTTTACCCCCTAGGCTTTACAATTACATATGCACATACCAGAGTTATAACATTCATTGAATGGGATTTTGCTATTGTACACAGGAGCTATGGGCCTGATCCAGACCTACGCCGATGCGCTGTGCTTACTAAAGCACAGTGTATCGGCGTTCACTTACCCCGACAC
>WWET01000928.1:240053-268944 GCA_011038615.1 Limnodynastes dumerilii
GGGAGGCACATATAGAAACCGTTGTAATTCCTACACCATTCACCTGATTTGGATGTAAATACCCTCAAATTAAAGCTGAAAGTCTGCAGTTAAAGCACATCTTGTTTGTTTCATTTCAAATCCATTGTGGTGGTGTATAGAACCCAAACTATAAGAATTGTGTCGTTGCCCCAATATTTTTGGACCTGACTGTATATCTTTGTGTCATCTACAAAAAGGTTTATTTTCCCATCGATACGACAGGCAATATAAAGATATTAAATAGCACTGGTCCAAGTACAGAACACTGGGGTACTCCACTGGTTACCTTACCATCCCTGGAAGAGATTCCATATACTACATCCCTCTGTTGTCTATCCTGTAACCAAGATCATATCCATGCCTTTAAGTCCAATCCAAAGTTTCCAGCTTATTTATCAGTCTGCGATGTGGCACTGTGTCAAAAGCCTTACTGAAATCTAGATAAGCTATGTCTACAGCTCCCCCTTTATACTTTACTGACCCAGTCAATAAATTCAATTAGATTTGTTTGACATGATCTTCCCTCAGTGAATCAATGCTGGTTAGGATCCTGTAAGTTGCTGATTTTGAGATACTGTACAATATGTTCCTTTAACAGTGTTTCCACACTTGTAGGTAGTTTGACGCTTCTTCCCTACTTCCACTTTTATGCAGAGGGACGACATTTGCTATTTTCCAGTCCTCTGGAATCACCCTAGTTATTAGTGACTGGTTGAATAAATCAATTAATGGTTTTGCTAGCACCCCTCTAAGCTCTTTTAGTATCCTCGGATGTATCCCATATTGTATTAATAGCCTTCCCATTTAAAAGTGGTCCCTTTCCTTTTCCTTTTGTGAATATTGAACAGAAATACTTGTTAAGATGATCTGCCATACCCCTTTCACCCTCAATAAGAATCCCACTCTCTGTTTTGAGCCTTACTATACCCTATTTAGTTTTTTGCCTTTCATTTATATACCTAAAAAAGCTTGTGTCCCCTTTTTGCACCAAGTGGGACAGTTTTTCCTCAGTTTGTGCCTTTGCTCAACCTTTTTAGCCTCCTTCTGCATTGCTAAATACTCCTCCCTGTCATCATTATTTTGAGTTTGCTTATAATTCTGAAAGACCATCTTTTTTGCTTTTACAATAGTCACTACCTCTTTTGTAAACCACATTGGCTTTCTTTTTCTGGGGTCTTTTGTAACAAAGGTCTGTTGCTGTTAATAATGCATTTTTTACATTTCCACACTGCTCCTGTGCCCCTTTCATGTGTCTCCACTCTGCCAAAGAATCACTTACACAATTTCCCATTTCCACAAAATCCGCTTTCCTAAAGTCTAGCACTCTCGTCTTTGTGTGGTATGTGTCTCTCAGTAATTATATTAAACCATACTTCTTGATGGTCACTGAATCTAAGGTTCTCACCCACACTTACTTCTGAGATTCTGTCACCATTTGTAAGTATCAAATCTAAGATGACCTCTTTACGAGTGGGCTCTCTCACCAGTTGCTTAGGGGAAACTCCATGTAAGGACCTAAAATGCCCCCACTTCTAGTGGAGCTTGCTTCAGACTCACCCCAATTTACATCAGGGAGATTAAAATCTCCCATGATTATTACCTCCCTTTTAATGCCATTTTAGCAATGTCTTGCAATAGGACATTGGGGTAGATCCAGAACTACGTTTGCCGTACGTTTATTCGTATAGCGTATTTTCGTGTGCGTATATTCTATACACTCCCCTAGGCACACCCCTTGAACGTACGTATTTTGTCAAGATACGCTTTCCAAACCCTACCTTAACTTTTGCCAACGTAACCGCAGTGATACGCACATGTACGTATGGGCAACACGAATTTATGCAGCTAAGCTCGCCCATACTGTACACTTTAAATACAAACCCCCGCCTACTTAACCTATTTTAGACGTATTTTGGACTCACGTAAAATTGGCACGCCCACACGTAAGGACTCACGTAGGCACGCCCACACGTAAGTATTTACGTGACACAATTACGCTACGTTACTGTGCATATTTTCTATGCTGCGCATGCGCAGTACTTACCAAAAGGCAATTTTACATCTCCGCCACGCGTAAATTTGCTCACAAGCGTTGTTCTGGATCTGGCCCATTGTCTACTTCCTCCTCTTGCCTTGGTGGCCTATATATCACTCCAGTACAAAGAATAACCCCCTGGGTTTTTATGATTATATAGAGTGCCTCAGTTTTTTCTCCAATACTCCCTATTAAAGTTTAATTTAACCCTTCCTTAAAATACATTAATATGCCTCATCCAATATTTACTACTCTATTCTTCCTAATTATCATTGCACCATGATTTTGTGATTCCCACAATATCCAGATTATCCCTTGCCATTATTGCAATTAGTTCATGGATTTTTTTTTATAAGCTCCTAGAATTTGCACACATTGCTCTGAGAGGTTGCATTATGAATCTCCTATTCTTCAGTTTATTATTATATTGCTTTTTAGTTTTTAATTTCCATTAGTTGCTGTGGCTATGCCATCTGTCATTATTAACTGGTCAATCAACAGGACGATTGAAGAAAAGAAAGGAAGTAATCTAACGTTAAGAAAGAACAGAGAGGGCAGTGTGAGTGATAGTATAACACTGTCTGAGTGATAGTATGGTGGGCAGTGTGTGAGTGATAGTAGGATGGGCAGTGTGTGAGTAATAGTATGGGCTGTGTGTGAGTAATAGTATGGGCAGTGTGAGTAATAGTATGGTGGGCAGTGTGTAAGTGATAATAGGGACAGTGTATGAGTGATAGTATGGGCAGTTGTTTCCTAAGGCTGCCAAAACCTGGTGCTAGATTCACTTTACCACCTAAGTTATATATCAGTATAAAGGATTTAAAAAAAAGATTTGGTGGTATTGGCATTCTCTAGTTATAAGTTTTTATATGTATACTTTATATATTTGTATATTTATAATTTTCTTTTTCTTTATTTCATTCTTGTTTGTTTTTTGTTTTGTTTTTTATAAAAAATGCATAAGGAAAAAAAAGTGACAGAGATAATATAATTGTACTTAATATATAAAATACTTTACATAAGAATGTCAATATAATTAACTCTAAGATCCTTTACCAATGGTGAAGTGTTTCCATAGACTGCAGATCTGCAATAAGACTTGCAATGATGTTACAAAGGTTAATTCTGGCATGATTTTCATGTGATTATTATTGGGGAGTTTAGCATTAAACATACAGTATCAAGTTTGTTGAGGTATATTACTCTACCCTTAATTTATAAAAGTACAAGCAACCCGTAAACACATCAGTTGTTGTGACACTAACAGTCCCATTAATGTAGATTTTCCCTGCCTTTCATGCACCTGTTTTTTTGGAGCAGCCTCATAATTATTAGCAAAAAAAATAAACACAGGCCAAGATTTTTTATATATATGAAATTTGTGCATGTATATATACTGTATGTATGGAAAATATGTGGCCAGGAAAAAATGACTCCTCTTTTAATAACAATCTCTAACTTTGCAGCATGGTGGCTCAAGTGGTTAACCCCTCAGCATGCATGCTGAGGTCATGAGTTTGATCCATGAATAAGCTTTATCTATGTGCAGTTTGTATGCTTCCTTCGGGTGCTTGGGTTTCCTTCCACACTCCAAAAACATTTATTAATACTATTAGTACACCACTAAAATTTAGCAGCAAGTTGTAAAGTCAAACATTTAAAACAACATGAAATGTGAAAACATTTTCAAAGTCATAAGAAGTGATATCCCAAGCCTTTGATGGAGTTCTCCTATAAATAGAAGATCTCTCAATTGAATGATCGATAACCCTAAACAAGTTGGTTTGGTTGGGCCAACCAAATGCTGTTCAGGATATTTGTGGTAGTGAAACGTTTCAAGAAGCTGTTGACTTTGTTTATGTGGATGGAGACAAATATATTCCAAAAATAGGACTAGATGTCTCTTTTTTTCTGTTGACCATAGTAAGTTAAATGGTTGCTGCCTTAAATAAATCCTAGTCTATTTGTCTGCATATGATAATTTAGACTGTAAGCTTCCCTCACAAGGACTGATGTGAATGAGTGATGTCAGCTCCAATGTCTGATCTCTGCAGGAAGCCAGCGACTTAGTAAGAATCACTAATGGTTACAGTCTAACTCTGCCACCATGTCGCGAAAGGTGCATCTTAGATCTTAGGTGCATCTGAGCCTCACTGTAACTGACTAATAATTATGTTGTTTTAAAATGTATACTTAGAATGTCTTTGGACAACATAAAGTAGTTGAAAAGCAAAGTAGTAAATACTATTTTAACATATTTGTTAAGATCACATTGAATGAGAAACAGAAAATATATTTAAAAAAATATTTTCTTTTATACATTTAATTTTTGACAGAAGGACATTTTTTTTATTTTAATAAAGTTTAGTTAATTATTCATGGTGATAATAATAATATACAGAAACAAGCTTTGTGCCAAATGTCTTGATGATTTTGCAAAGTAAAACAATGCCGTTTCATTAAGTTTTTCATGAGACACAATGTTAAACTAATGAAATGTTTGTGGTCACAATATGATGAATGTAAAACAAGTTGACTGGTAACATAAAAATGTTTTGGTGAAAAAAGGTTAATTAAATCCTTGTGTTTAACACCTTAAATTATTGTTTATTATTTGTTTGTTACGGTAGTATCTTTTTCTAATGCCACATTGATATGAATTATTAGACCATAATTAAATAATAGTAGCAAAACAATATGCTGGCATAGCTGAAGATTTATTTAGAATAATATTTGCTTTTTATTATTATTTTTAACAACTCGAAGATTATAGAAATATGATGGTCCTTATTCAGAGTTAATAACATTTGCAAACCGACACATGACGGGTGCGTTTTTTAGTGATCTGTGTGTGCATGCGGCAGATGTTAGGCATCAGGACTCACTATGTACGAAGTTGATTTCCACATCTGTACAACAAGGCGTGACTATACTCCGACCGTACTTGAGAGAATAAATAATGTGGGTGGAGGAAGGCATTTAAATTATACAGTATGGGCTGGATTATGCACTTCTAGCAGTTTGCTAAGTCCGCAGAGAGTGGAGAGAGAAAAGAGAGAAAATAAGGTACATACAAGGTACTTACAATTAGACATATTGGGCCATATTCAGACTTAATAGCATTAATAACATTAACAAACATACACATGCCGTGTGCATAAGCTGGCATGGCAGATGTTAGACATAGAATCTCACTACGTATGGAGCTGATTTCCGCGCGTGGTAGAATATGTAATGTGGGAGGTGGAAGGCATTTACATTACACAGTGTGGGTTGGGTTAGACACTTCTGCACGTAGGTTCACTAAGCCTGCACAGCGATATGCATGAAGAAGTTAAGTTAGTGCTTTGAACTATATTATTTGTAAAGCTTAGCAATATAAAAATAAATAAATAAAGGGACGTGATCCAGAGTTCTTTAGCAGCGGATGCAGAAAACCTCTGCACTGCATGCGTCCTATAGTTTGGCAGCACTGGTTAGAATGCACTGAAGAGGTGCATGTAACATGCAAACAGATGCTGTAGGCAGAGGCTGTGAGGTGCTTATACCAGTTTGCATGTTACAAATTGTCATTTTTGTGAAGTGAAATGAAAGCATTTAAATAAAAATCTGAGTGGACTGTGCGGCAATGCGCTGCTATGGAGGCTTTCCTAACACGTAAACACCACGAGCGTGTATTTTATGGCCATAAAAGAGTATTAAAAATAAATAAATGCCATAGCCTAAAGACTTGGGACAATTGTGTGGTAGCAAATAGGTTATTTTCCCTCCCCGCCTCTAGACTCTCCCTGAATGCTTTGTCAGAGATGATTCCCCACTCTAGTTTTAATGTATGGGATCATCATGGAATTGCATCACTGGACCAAATTACCCAATCTTATGGTCTCCTTCCGTTCTCCCACATACAAAATAAATGTAACCTCCCTAAGACAGAGCATTACAGATATTTACAGATTACACATTGGTGGGATGCAGTTAATCATAGGGGTGGACAGATTGGGCTCCCTCCTGAGCCTTTTCTCTCTAAAATCACTGGCCCCAAGTAAGAAAAACATATCCTTTTGGTATAACATTTTAGTTCTAAACATTTCCTTTCCCAAGTTAAACACACAATTGGCTTGGGAGCAAGATTGCAAAATGACCCTTTCTGTAGCCGAATGGGAACCAATTTTTGCACTTACCTTTAAAGTATCCAAATGTATGGATCATGCAGAAAGGCAACTCAAGTTAGTACATCGGCTATATTTTACACCAGAACGCCTCCACAAAATTTGGCCCAACCAGTCCAAGCTCTGCTGGAGGCAATATGGAGATATAAGAGGCATCTTTCACATATTTTGGGAGTGTCCTGCTATTCAACCGTTCTGGAAGGAGATTGCAGCTTTGATCACAGAGGTTTGCAATATAGATATTTATTTAATGCCGCAAATAGTCCTTTTTCACCTCTATCCTCCAGAGGCCACTTCAGATTGTGCATATATCCTAGGTCATATCCTATTGGCAGCTAAAACACAAATAGGGCAATTTTGGAAATCTCAAACTATCCCCTCCATCCCTAAAGTCATAGCAAGGGTAACCTTTTGTTTTTTCTCTATGGAGACCCTGGATATACCATATTCCTCTAACCCCTCTACCCCGGGGATGCTATGGTTCAAATGGGCTTAGTTTATTGCCACCAATCCGGGACCTCCCTCTGGAAGGATATCTATTCGGAGCGAGGCCTCTGAAAGCGAGAGTGTAGGTTCCAACATGGAAATAACAGATTGACATGGTAGTCTTTCTGAAATTCTTGTAGAAGTCGCACTTTCTAAACACCCATCCCTTCCTTCCCCTAGTTCTTCTCTATGTTACTGTGATTGATGATAACTAAAGTATCCACTTCATAAAAGCGGTCCTAGTGTTTTGATAGGACTTCATTACCTGTCACTGTATTTGTGTATGGTTCCATTGTGCATTGTAATATGTAATTTGTACTGTGTGCACCCCCTAATCCCCCCCCTTTTTTTTTCTTCTCTACCCCCCCTTTATTCTGTGAAAAATGTAATGAAAATCTAATGGTTAAAAATACTTAATTAATTAATAAATGCTTCAGTTCATCCTTACAATTTATTAAACATGTGTAGGGATGTGCTTAAACTAAAAAGAGGGCCATTTCATGAATAAAAATAAGCTCTGTTTTACACTTGCAGTGGATCTGAACTTATATAAAATTTTTGGTGGAAGCGCAGGGAATTGGACCCGCTACTGGACTAAACCCTCCCCCTTTCTCATTCAAATATAGTGGAACTACCCGTTGTTTTAGCGCAGAGCACAGGCAGATGGATGGATAGGCAGCAGTGCGTCCATCTTTCTGTGCTCACTCTTGTACTGCACATGCACAAAGCTGTATAAAAATCCTACAGAAGCGCAGCTGTGGATCATGTCCACTGTGTTTCTTTCCTTACTCTTTGAGTCTCATTTACTGGGATTTGCACCTGATGACATAGCGTACCTCTGAGTACACTCATATAGTCCATGTCCAGAATGAAACTCTGCTGCCTGCATTCGGAGGGCCATCATGGAGGAGAGAAAATGTAGACTAAGGTGGTCAATATATAGATATTGTATGCTTCTGTAAATGAGCACAGTCCAGACCTGAACATTAACACCTATATGCAGAGTTTATGTCCCAGGTAAACATGTTGGTCTAAAAGAAAAAGTATTTATTTTTTTAGTATTCATATTATTTATTTCAAAAGCAATTTTAGATATGATAATTTTGGAATTGATGCAAAATATTTGCTCAACGTAAAATCATTATAACCACCATTAATTATGTCAGTTGTTCCCAAACTTTCTCAGTTTGAGGCACCCTTAGGGTCTCCATATTTATTCAAGGCACCCCTAACACAAAAATAGAACAGAATAAAAAATAGAAACATTCCACAGCAACCCAGAGAGAGCGTTGCGGCACCCTAGAGAGAGCGTTGCGGCACCCCAGGGAGCCGCGGCGCACAGTTTGGGAACCACTGAATTATGTATAACAGTGAAATAACCCTGATCTTGCTTTTATAATGCCGGGAAAGATAGCATATCTTAATAAAAAATAACCCGCCGTTATTTGGTATCGTTCAAAGCGTTTTTCGCATTACGTGTTGCTTTTTAGTTTAGATTAGGCTCTATAATGTACAGTCTCTCCAAAGCTCTGCAACCGTTCCAAAAGGTATTTCTGTCCTGTGATTACTGCCAGTCAGGTAGAGATATAAATTAGTGATACTGTAGGTAGTTTATTTTCATTATTGTTATTGTAAATGACCAAAAAGTAGCACTAATGCCATAATTAGCATAAATTAATGTATAACATGTGAAATCTCCTCTCATGGTATTTATTATACTTAATGGACAGTAACAATTCTGTCATAACTTGTGTATTTTTAGATGTGTGTGTGTCATGTGCAATGTGAGTAAAAATAAAAGTAAGTGCTCATACATTAACTCATAATCTTAAATACCTAGTAAAGGATAAAGACACTAAAATATTCTATAATTAGTAATGTAGAGATAAGCATTGAGGGGCTGATTCAGAGATGCGATTGCGAAAAGATCGCAAATATACGCACCTTTGCTAAGATCTTAGCAGGTTCCAGCCCACTGCAAAAACAGACACTCCCCTTGCAAACAGCGGTGGATCTTAAACTTAGACCACCATTGACTTGCCTTAACTATACGCTGTCATTTGGGATCTTAAGTGACGTGGGAGCGTTCATTTAAGATCCTAAGTGTCAGTCCTCGCCCACTTTCCCTCATTTCCCTGCCTCCCCCCGCCCATTTCCATGCAAATCCTTAAGATCTTAAAGATTCACTGCACTTAAGATCTTAAGTGCTTGCGTGCGATTCAAACTTACGCTCTTAGCGAATTTACGCTCCTAACCGCTACGTAAACAGCGTTGCACTATTACTACGCATGCGCAGTTTTGCGAATTTTCTAGGATCTTAAATATACGCTCCTAAGTGTGCGTGAAAATCGCATCTCTGAATCAGCCCCTGAGTGTACACTAATACTGTCAGAGTCCCAGCTTAGGGTCATATATCATGTACTTTTAAATTTAGAGCAAAACCCACCACAGAGGTTCCCAAGTCTTCAAAATAGCTACTCTGGAACAGTTGTGAACTGGCTGGGATTTCGATTACATATGCCTCGATGAGGCATAGCAATTGATCCACGGAGCACCGAAAGCTCTTTGTTCCGACGTGGTAAGAAAAAATAGTCCTTTCCCTAATTCTAACCCTAGCCCTCCCCTCACACTAACCTAACCCTCCTTTCCTGGCAGCCTGACCCTAACCCTCCCTTACTTGCAGCCTGACCCTAACCCTCCATCTCCCGCAGCCTGACCCTAACCCTCCATCTTCCGCAGCCTGACCCTAACCTCCCATCCCCTGCAGCCTGACCCTAACCCTCCCTCCCCTATAGCCTGACCCTAACCCTCTTTACCCCGCACAGATAGTTTACTCACCGATATCAGCGGTAAAGGGATATCACTATTTTCGAAGGTGAATGGGTGAAGTATGCCAAACGGCATACTCACCCATTGATTAAAAAAAAGGTCTAAATTGGTAAGTATTCAAAAAAGGGTCATCCAAAAAGGAACTCTCAGATGTTCCTTTTTCGGAAATCAGATTTTCTGGCCAGAGATTGTAATCGCTTCTAAACAAACGGTTAATGTAAGAGTGCTGGTGTGATTTTGTATCTATAGAGAAACTGAGTACTGTTTAAGTGCAAGGTAATATAAACTTAGTCAGCAACAGTCTTGTATTAGGATGGTTCTAGAAGTATACTAAAAGTGGGAGTAGTTTGATTGATTATTAGGTATGGGTGGGGTGAGGGTCATGTGACCAAGCTTTTATGAGTGGTTGTGTGTGGCTGTTAATCACCCATTTTGAAAAATCGTTACCCTCCCTCTCTCCCAGGGGCAAAACTACCGGCGGTGCAAGCAGTGCAGGAGCTGCCGCAGCTCATACAGGTACTTCCTGTATGCATGTGACATGTAGGGGGAAGAGCGCCGTGGAGGAGGAAGGAAAGAGGGACACAAAGGTAAGTAAAAAGGGGAGAGGCTGGAGAAACACCAAGGGGAATACTGAGGGGGGGCTGGAGAGACATAATGGGGAATACTGAGGGGGCTGGAGGCACATAATGGGGAATACTGAGGGGGGCTGAAGGCACATGATGGGAGATACTGGGGGGGGGATGAAGGCTCATTATGGGAGATACTGAGGGGGGCTGGAGGCACATGATGGGGAATACTGAGGAGGGCTGGAGACACATAATGGGGAATACTGAGGGGGGTTGGAGGCACATAATAGGGTATACTGAGAGGGGCTGGAGGCACATAATGGGGAATACTGAGGGGGGGCTGGAAAAACATAATGGGGAATACTGAGGAGGGCTGGAGGCACATAATGGGGAATACTGAGGGAGACTGGAGGCACATGATGGGAGAAACTGAGGGTGAATGGAGGCACATATTAGGGAATATTGTGGGGGGCTGGAGGCACATGATGGGAGATACTGAGGGGGGCTGGAGACATATGACAGGAGATACTGAGGAGGCTGGAGGCACATGATGGGAGATACTGAGGGGGCCGGAGGCACATGATGGGAGACACTGAGGGGGGCTGAAGGCACATATTAGGGAATATTGTGGGGAACTGGAAGCCCATGATGGTGAATACTGAGGGGGGCTGGAGACATATGATGGGAGATACTGAGGGGGGCTGGAGGCACATGATGGGAGATACCGAGGGGGCTGGAGACATATGATGGGAGATACTGAGGGGGGCTGAAGGCACATATTGGGGAATACTGAGGGGGCTGGAGGCACATGATGGGAGATACTGAGGAGGGCTGGAGGCACATGATGGGAGATACTGAGGGGGGCTGAAGGCACATGATAGGCGATACGGGGGGGGCTGGAGGCACATGATGGGAGATACGACATTACGGACCTGATTCACACTTAAGAATTCTTATGATTTTAGGTGCGTATATTTAAGAATGGATGCACTGCGCATGCGTAGTAACTTTTATACGCTATTTGCGTTGGACTTAAGTTCGCAATTTCCGTGCTTATACACTATGAACTTAAAATCTCTAGGTTCGCAGTAACATACGCAAAAATGGGCGTTCTATGCATAATGAACTGGGCATATACGAAGATTTGGGTGGAGAGAGGCATTTAAATGACTAAATGAAGGTGCGGTTATACAGTTAAGTTCCTAAGTAGACGCCCTACGCATTCAAATGTGAACCTACAGTTAAGAGAGCCCTATGGCACTCTTAAGTTACATAAGAACCTGAAAACCGGGGGCGTGCCAAGGGAGTTTCATTGCTATTAGTTGCGTATATTTAGGAACCTATCGCGTTCTTAAGTGTGAATCAGGTCCTACATGTTTGAGGTGGCATCTAGGATGACATTCCAGGTTTAAGGTTGCATTTAGGATGACATTCTATGTTTGAGGTGGCATTTAGGATGGTATTCCATGTTTGAGGTGGCATCTAGGATGACATTCTATGTTTGGGGTTGCATCTAGGATGACATTCCATGTCTGAAGAATAGAGAGGGAATATATCCAGGCAGGAAAAGAAAACAAGCATAGAATGTGCCCCAGGAGTACCACTTGTGCTAAGGCACATGATAGTTTCTGCAGAGCCACCCCATAATCTTTGATAGAGTAGATTGCCTCAGTTCACAACCTAGTGTGCTCTGCACACCTATGGACAGAGCTAGATATTGTTATACAATGTATAAGATAAAAGAATTATGTATAGTCACAAAAGGATAACATAGATTCATAATGTTGCAGACTATTGCGGAACAGATTGTACAGTAAAACATAGCCAGGTAGAAAAGAGTAGTATGGGCACCAGTGAACTAGTGCACAGTGTATGTAGTGTTCCTGCAAAGTGAATCAAGAGTACAGGAAGATAGAACCTACACTATTTTATTTATTCATTTGTTTTATTTATTTATTAAATATATATATATATATATATATAAATACATACATTCAGTACATAGGCAGAGTGTAATTCCTAAACTCCTAGTATACCCTACATATATTATAGTGTGCCTTTCCTGGAAACCCTAATATACCTCACATGTTCTTTTTATAGGGTGTCGTCTCTAAACCCCTAATATACACCTCATGTATTACAAGCTCACAGCAGCAGCAGATCAACAGAGCAATGGGACCAGCAAAAAAAAACCAGAAGAGGCTTCTTAGAACACTAAATCCTCTCCTCTTGCAAGATGAGTGCAGGTAAGTCTGTTTTCTTTTACAGTCTATTAGTCATTTTTTCCAATGAAATTTGTTTATTATATTCCTGTCAGGGAGAGTGGCATCTGCAGCACCCTCCCTGATAGTTTAATATTTGACTAAACTTAAAAACACTAGCAATTGTGTAATTACCACAAATAATAGTCACTAATGTTGTAATAGCCTATTAAAATATTGGTACCTATTTTTATTATATTATATATTATATTATTCCAAAATAGTTATTACACAAATAATAGACCTATACAAAGAAAACAGGAATAACATGTTCTGTAAGTCATGGTGGGGCCCAAACCATATATTTGCACCTGGGCTCGTGACTCACTAGTTCTGCCTCTGCTCCCTCCCTTGTTTTTAGGATGCATTGTTAACATGTATATTTCCTTTCACAGTCGGGGCATAGGTTTGCGGCAGAGGTGTTGTGTCATCGTATTTGTTTATTGTTGGCGCAGTTAAGAAAATATGGGGGAAAAATATCTGGTTCAGAGGCGCACCCTTTGAGCTAATTAGGTCGTCTGTCCCGCGATGGGGCCTCGTCTGCCTTCTCCGTTATATTGAGGTGTGCAAATGAAGAGGTGGAGCCTAGGGTATTGAGGGGAGATGTGGGCACCTGTTTGACGATGACTTTTAGTTGTCACTTTAAGTTCCTGTTGTGACACACACTTGCTATTTGCCACCTTGCTCAACCCTAAGTTTTATAATCATTTACAAATTCCACCAATTCATATATTAATAAACGTATGTCCCCTTTTTAAAATCCAATTAAAGTTGTCAGTGTCATTATTTTCATTGGTTGTTTATTGTGTGAGTGTGTCTATGGTAGAGTGGGGTATCAGTCGTTGATCGTTTATAGGTTTCCATATATTTTTCTAGCACCTGAGCTACATTAACTTATAAATTGATTTATTTGAGCAACCACCAATTTGTGTGTATATATAAGTTGCATACACACATATATGATTCCATTCCTGATTCTGTAGCATGTCTCTGCTTATGTTGTCACTGGGCCTGCCCAAAACAAATGTGTAAGCAATTAACACAATCCGGGACCAAAAGCAACTCCCTGCTGGGACTGTTTGTGTTTAGAGGACATTCTGAACAGGATGTTTTTATTTCTTTCTCTATAGTGAACATTTCTAAATTATTATTATTATTATTAGTAGTAGTAGTAGTAGTAGTAGTAGTATGTATGTATGATGATTGTTCGCTTATTTTGTTTTCTAGTGTACCAAGGTGATTTTTTTTTATTTGGGGGGGAGGGAGTTTGTGTTTTAAATAAATCATCTACTTCTTGGGTAGAATGTTTAGCTGCATAGTTAATATAGATAGGGAAAATGCTCTGTTAGAAAACAATGCAATTAGTTCAACCACCTGCTGTTTTTGTGAATGTTTTGTAAGCCCACAAATTAATTGTAAAATAGCAGTGCAATATAGTGATACCTAATCCATGTGCCTTATTAGAGATACTATTTACTAATAAGCAGCTTTACCAAGGCTATAAATGTTTGCATGTATTTTGTATTTCCAACTTTTTCCTTTATTCTTTTTACCTTCTTGTAAAGGAGTGACCTTAACAATTTGTTGTTGGATGTTGCATTGTAGCCTGCAAGTGTCATTTATTATGAATGTTTGTCCAAGCACACCAAGGGGTCTATTTAATAAAGGTGAAATATTACTAAGTGTACCACAGCTGAAAAACTTCCCTCTGACCTTGAATGTTTAATGTGTGTATTTATATGTAAATCACAGTAACAGACCAAGATACTGTAAAAACGGGTAAAAAAAAGAAAATTTAAAAATAAATATTAAAATAAAAAGAATATTTTATTACATAACATTAAACTTGATAATAAAGCAGTGCAAAAGCCCATATACTCTGATATAAGCTAGATAAAAGGAGGGTGTAATGTCATACATAGAAAAAGTTATCAAATAAAACACTTGGGACCGGATTTCTTTAACTTACATGCCTAGTTTTCTGTTCAGATGTACTACGCATGCGTAGTAACTATTTTACACTATCTACGTAGCGTTTCCTTACGTAGATTGCGTACATGCAGTCTTTAATTTGCATTATATTTAATCTATGAAATAGAGTTGAGCTAAGAAATTTCACCTCTTAATTTTGCTTTCACAATTTAATTTTGCCTCCCCTTGCAGTTCAACATGGTATTGCTCAGGTCTACACTTGCACCTAAAAAAAGGTGTAAATGTAACAGGTTTTATACACAGGACATCAATAGTTCATGCAGAATACAATCTATAAAGATGTACAGCATTCAATGACAGCTAATGTATCAGGTTTTACATACAAAAAAACAGCTTCTCTACACTGAGGTAAAAGCTATGAGGCACTAACAATGAAAAAATCCCTCTCTGTGACATACACATTTACTCTCTCAGTCCTGACCAACTTGCTGTCTGTCAGACTCTCTCACAGAATATCAGACTGAAAAAGGAGCTCTGAACCTCAGTGCAGCGTTTTATATAAGGAGCTAAAGGGCGGGAACTTTCCGCATATGCTCAGGTACTCAGCTTAGTGCTGATGTGCTAATCTTATTTTAAGTGGATACAACTAGTAGTACTTGCATCCCCAACAGTTGCACCCCTATATATATTCGAAAGCTGGTTTTGTACCTTTTATTGCTTCTATGAATTTCCAGTTTCCAGTGACAGAGTTTAAGGTAGACTGTAGCACAAAGGATAGAATCTCAGTTTTCAATGCTCCACTATTTGAGGGATAACAGAACGGAAGCATCAGCAATGGCTGCTTGATTTAACTCAGCTTCACGAATCTGATATTTAAAAAAAATTACTTACCACCTGTACACAGCCATTATTAAACACTGTCGT
Source organism: Limnodynastes dumerilii (assembly GCA_011038615.1). Taxonomy (NCBI): domain Eukaryota; kingdom Metazoa; phylum Chordata; class Amphibia; order Anura; family Limnodynastidae; genus Limnodynastes; species Limnodynastes dumerilii. The sequence goes on from WWET01000928.1 coordinate 255,277, forward strand.
GGGGCTTATACATGTAAGTTGCTATGTGTCGAGAACTGAATCAATGCTTTTAGCCACTTGGCACATCTCTGCTCACTCTAACTCATTTAATATATTTTACAGAATGGTTTAAAATTGGTTAATAATGACATTTTGCAAAAATAAAAATAAAGTAAATAGCGAAAGGTAATTATTACTTTTGGCATAAGTAAAATATTAGCCCAATTATCTTTTTTTTTACTTCTCTCGTTACTTTTTTTTTTTCTTATTTGGCCTTTTGTGTTCACATACCTAATTTCATTTATGCTCTGAGCCACAACTTCCCTGTTGCCATAGAAACCAGAAGCAGTCTGTGAAAAAACAAAATGACTTTAATAAGGCATACGGTATGGAAGTCTAGAGTCAATTTATTTGAGGAAAATATATTTCTTTTAGCTGAACATCATTTTTTTTTCACATTGCTGGAGCTACTTTACAAGCATAGATGTTTCCTGAACCACTATAAAAGTAAAGTATTACAGGAAATTGCTCCATGTGCCATCAGTAATATACTCTGACTTTATCAATAGTAGCTGAATAAAACATAATTAATATAGGACACTATATTGCAGCAGATAGATTTTATTGCAATGGACAACTACTTCATGGCACAATCTTGACATTACTCACTTTAAAGAAGGCACAGTAGGATGGAAATAAAGCGTTAAGTTGCGTGAGTAGGTTGGCAGACTGAGACCAAAGAAAGCCAGCATTTTACGAGTGCCCATGCTTGCCGTCATCACAGGCCCACGGCTAAAGCATCTCTACCGATCACCACCCTTATATGATGTCATCAATGACGTCACATAGGGGCGGGACCCCGTGGCTGTGTCCCGAGCCCTGCGTGTGATTACAGTGGCTCTGTACAAGGTGAAAGTGGAGATATATTAAAATTGTAAGACTGTACTGTAAGGGTGTGTATAGACCCTTAGAAAGGCACATTACGATAGGGGGTGCAAAGGGTGTGGCTGCTACGGGCTTGAAGGAATGTGGCATTCCCTGAATAAATGCTGAGCGCTGTTAATAAATACAGAAATAATAATGTATTTATAAACAATGTGCAGTGAACACACATGGAATGCTGAGCGCTGTTTTAAGCTGTCAATCTCTGGCAGCTTCTTTCAAGCAGACGGGCCTGCTCAGCCCTACCAGTACCGTGACTCCGCTCAGTCCCACCCGTGTACCACATGGCTCGGTTGAGTCTTACCTATTAAGCCTTGGGCCATGCCTCTGTGCTATGGGGCCCAAGCCTATCATGTTCCGCCCCTGCTCTTACGGCCCATCCAGACTTCTGAGTCGCCTCTCCATACATGAGGATTGCTTTGAAAATTTAAGGTAGGGTCTACCAGTTGGGGGTGGCCTTCTGTCGCCCACCAGAATTCTTTATATAGCGGGATTCGCCATTGAATCCATGCTGCTCTGCATGCAGCACAGTGGAATCAGATATCTCGATCTAGGGCTTGATCTAGACTTAAGATGGAGCTTGAAAATAAGAGAGGAAAGTTACTCCTGAGCTAAACCATGTTGATTGCAGGGGAGTCAGATTTCATCTGTTGCAAACAGTATTAGAGTTAAGAGGTGATGTTTCCTATCCCCAGTCTAAATAACAGTGTGATAGTAAAGCTGGTCAGTATCTGTGTGCGGTAAGCAATTCATAGATATATCCCTGCATGCAAAGAATACAATTAACTTGACTCTCCCCAAAATCAACATGGTTTTGCCCAGGAGTAACTTTCTTCTCTTGGGACCGTGTTCACAGATACGTGTGTAAAAAGTATGCAAATATACGCACCTACGTTTCAAGGCAACACCCATGACACTCCCCTTGCACGGACGGGTTTTCAGTAACTTCCGCCTCCATAGGGCACCCTTAAGTCTATGTGTGTACTTATGCACGTATGCTACTGGCGTACGTGCGTTTTTATCTAACCGTGCCCTCAAATGCCCATTTAAATGCTTCCCCGGTGCGCTTTCACATAACTTCTACCATTCAGATAAAAATCACGCCCTTCCTTACGTATGTCCCTAAGTGCGATTCACAAGTCCGTGACGAAAGTATTTACATACGTAAATACTACGTAATGAAAAAATTACTACACATTTCATTTGCACATTTCATGCGCAGTTCATCCGGTCCTAAAAATACGCACGCAACCACACGCAAAAAGAGATCTGTGAATATGGTCCTTAATTACAAGATCCTTCTTAAGTCTGGATCCAGTCCCTTGTCTATAAACACTGGAAAGTTAATGGATTTTAAATAGTTAGAGGGTTAATAGTGGGATAATTTAAGAGATTTTTGGTGGGGTTAAGGTGGAAACTATACAGAAAGGATGGGAGAGGTTTCCAAAAATATAGTATTTTTCAATATGGAATTTATATATTGAAAAAATAGGCAAATTCAATCCCAGTCACAAATTGCTGGTTAAATTCCTTATCTATGTGCTTCTTAATACATACAGCATTGCTCTAATCTGACCTATTGTACATTGGAAAACACCAGCAAAAACTATCAGACAGCTCAATGATTTGGTATTAAATAATTCAGCCTCTATAACGATCATTCTACAGTCTGGAATGGCAAATTTAGCTTGACAACTTCTGATACAAAAACAAATTTCTGCATGGCAAAATTAAAATGACCCCTTGCCACAGGCAATAATATAGCAACACTTTCTCAGTAATATGGAAGCCTTTTATTAAAACCCATATAGATATCACACTACTGTATGACAGATTTTGTTGTCAAATTAATACAAAGGGGAATATGTGGAGTAGGCTGGGTAGGAAAATACCAAATGAAGTGAAAGCTCTATTTTTTTTCACTTAATACTACAATTCCTCTGGGATGAACTTTCATAAAAACTGTTTCCATTAAGCCATTTCAAGGTAACAGAAATGTTATTACTGTGACAGAAGGAACTTCAAAGTTTTGTGTTTTAATACATTCTTTCTTTATGTTATCAGAAGGCATCCTGCTGATACAGGTAAAAAGAAACAATTTCAGGTTTAGAAAAAATCCTTTTTTTATTAGAATAAAAGAATATCTTGTACCTGCAGACTAAGGCTAATTTGCAAATAAAAAACAGTGTTGTATTATAACCTTTCCAAAATGTACCATCAGATTTAACACTGCTTCATGCAAAAAACAAAACAAAAACAGCTTCTAACATTGTTCCCAGTGGAACTTGAGGGTTCCTTAAATACCAGGGGCCAGATTTACTAAACTCGATTTAGTCTAACTCATAGGAGATTGCTTGCAATCTCTGGCGACTTTCAAATCGCTGAATCTACTAAAGTAAATTCAGACTAAAGTCGCCGGAGAATAATGTATTTTAAACTCTCCTCTAACGGTGAGAATATAGAGATGGTTGTAAGTGTCAATTTCCTATAAATCGGCACACACTTTGTTTAAAAAAAAAAAGAAAACAACCTTTAAAATAAGTCAAAATATGCAGAGGTATGCTATTAACCCTTACCATGCTGCGGCATATAGTACTATAAGGCACAGCACGTCCTTGTATTGCAGGGCATGCTGTGTCCTCCTATAATAAAACAACTATATGGCCCCCATTCCTATAATAGTAATAGTATATGGCCCCTTCCTATAAAAAAACAAGTATATGACCCTTTCCTATTATAAAAAAAACTACATGGAACCGTTCTCTTCCTTTACATTATACTAAAAAATCTTGCATTTTAATAAAAAGAATATTTTATTAAAAAGTATTACTAAATATTGTTCATACTCGCTGTTCAGTTATCCTCAATGTCGATCGGGACTCAGCTGACAGGGACATGCGAGGATGTCCATCCTCTTCTGGCTCCCTCTGGCGAATGACTTATGTCATTACTGGGGCCCTATTTATACCCTATGATGCAAGATCCCCCGAAAGGATAACATAAGTCATTCGAGTTATTCTTTATATGCCACTTTCCGCTGTAGTCTTGTGTTTCGCTTATATTCAGTATCATCCCTGTGCCTCTACGCTTGTTTTTCCTTATGTGATTTTGTATCCTGCTTTTGTACCCCGATTTCCTGGATTGTAACACTCCAGATCTCGTGACAATGGACCGGATCCAGAATTAGGAAATTTGTGCTTCCAGCAAGGATTTGGATCCTCAGGATCTAGACTGTGAGTATACATGGTGGGAGGGGGAAGTTTTGAAATTGTACACTGTGGGCTGGGTTTAGCCATTATGTAAATCCTGAATTCCATGTTGTTCCCATTTCGGAATGATAATGCCTCTAATTGCATGGCAATTCTGGTTGTTAATTAGGTGATAATGAATGAAAATACTTCTGTTGATCCCCTGGTACTTTGTGTGAATAAACATTCTAGGTTATAATGCTGCATAATTATACCAGACCTCAGATAAAGTAAAACATGGTGTGGCATAGAAAACACTGGCACCTCTGAATTAGAAAATTTGAAAGAGGGACAAAATTTTGCAGCCTGGTAGAGGAGGGGGGGTGTCTTGTACCACCCAGTGGGTGTCTGAGAAAGTGGGTGTGTCTTGCACCACCCAGTCCAGAGGGTCTAGTGCCTGCCCCTTTTTATTTATTCAGCCATACATGTCCACCTCTTTTATTAGGCCTGCCATCTATATGTCTGCCCCTTATTATTTGTCCAGTCGTCATATGTCTGTCCCTTTATTTGTCTTACCTCCATGTCTGCCCCTAATTATTATGATGTCCAGCCTCCATATGTCTCCCCCATTTATTTGTCCAGCCTCTATGTCTGCCCCTTATTATTATGTCCAGCTCCATGTCTGTCTGTTTATTATTTGTCCAGCTTCCAGATCTGTCTCTTGTAATGTCCAGCCTTCATGTTTGCCCCTTGCAATGTCCAGCCTCCATGTCTGCCCCTTGCAATGTCCAGCCTCCATCTCTGCCCCTTGCAATTTCCAGCCTCCTGGTCTGCCCCTTGTAAAGCCCAGCCTCCAGGTTTGCCCCTTACAATGTGCAGCCTCTATGTCTGCCCCTTATTATGTCCAGCCATCGTGTCTGCCTCTTTTAATGCCCAGCCTCCATTGTCTACGCCTTTTAATGTCTAGCCTCCATGTCTGCCCCTTGTAATGTCCAGCCTCCATGTCTGCTCCTTGTAATGTCCAGCCTCCATTGTCTGCAACTTTTAATGTCCAGCCTCCATTGTCTGTCCCTTGTAATGCCCAGCCTCCATTGTCTGTCCCTTGTAATGCCCATTCTCCAGGTCTGCCCCTTTTAATGTCCATCCTCCATAGTCTGCCCCTTTTAATGTCCATCCTCCATTGTCTGCCCCTTATAATGTCCAGCCACCATGTTTGCCCCTTTTAATGTTCAGCCTCCATTGCCTGCCCAATTTAATGTCCAGCCTTCAATGTGTGCCCTTTTAATGTCCAGCTTCCATGTCTGCCCCTTGTAATGTCCAGCCTCCATGTTTGCCCTTTGTAATGCCCAGCCTCCATGTCTGCCCCTTGTAATGTCCAGCCTCCATGTCTGCCCCTTGTAATGTCCAGCCTACATTGTCTCCCTCTTTTAATGTTCAGCCTCCATGTGTGCCCCTTGTAATGTCCTGCCACCATGTCTGCCCTTTTTAATGTCTGGCCTCCATTATCTGCCCCTTTTAATGTCCAGCCTCCATTGTCTGTCCCTTTTAATGTCTATCCTCTATAGTCTGCCCCTTATGTCCAGCCTCCATGTCTTTTGTTACTTACCTTTAATATCTTCTTCCTTCCTCCGCGGCGCTCCCTCTCTCCATCATGTGATGCGGTACAGGTGATACAGGGCTCCTACTGGAGCCCCGTGGAACCAGATCTGTTTCTAGAATGGCAGTGACCGCATAGGTTAGGTCACTGCCATTCACAGTAACAGGTTTGGTCCTACAGGGCTCCCGTAGGAGCCCTGTATTACCTGTACTGTGCGGTGGAAAGCCCTGCCACATACACAGTGGAATGCAGGGCCAGTGCTAGGTTACTTGGTGCACCCCTGCGAACTTTAATTTTGTGCCCTTCTGTTTAACAATTTGACACCAGTGACCATCCTAGATTATAGTAAGCATCATCATACAACACAATTGTAACCACAATAAAACAACGCAAATCATAGTCACCACTATACAATTGTGTTCCAGTCTCCACTATACATAGATATATATCCCCCATACTGTCTCTCCGGCATCCAGTATCCCTATCATGTATATCCAGCACCCAGAATCTGCTATCATGTGTATTCAACACCCAGTATTCCCATCATGTGTATCCAGCACCCAGTATACCCATGTTTCTCTTGGACCCAGTATCCTCCTTAATGTCTCTCCAGCACCCAGTATACACATCATGTGTATCCAGCACCCAATATCCCCCATAATGTCTCTGCAGCACCCAGTATCCCCACAATGTGTATCCAGCACCCAGTATCCCCCCATCATGTCTCTCCACCTCCCAGTATCCCCAGTCATGTGTATCCAGCACCCAGTAATCCCATCATGTCTCTCTTGCACACAGAATCCCCATCATGTCTCTCCAGCACCCAGCATCCCCATCATGTCTGTCCAGCACCCAGTATTCCTATTTTAAGCCTCATACAATTACTTACCTTTCAAGTCTCCTCTTCTTCCAGCTGCTGCCTCTCCTCCGCAGCAGGCTCTGATTTGAATGAGGCTTATGTGACCTCAGGTCTCTCCAGTGTCATTCAGTGAGGGGGAGGCGCTGCTTCATTCTGCATCTGCCTGTCACACAGGTAGAGCAGAGGTGCATGGACGCCGCTGTTAGGCTCTATAAGGTGCTCTCATCAGAGTGATAAGAGCACCTTATTGTTTTACAGCGGCGTCCATCTTAGTGTTGTGGAGCAGGGAGCGGAGGGGCGAGAGCCTATCCAGCATGGTGCCTGGATGCACTGCATCCCCCCGCGGAGCAGATCACTCTGGCGCTGGTGGAATGGGCTTTACATAAAAAAACAACTTTGTCCCGAGAGTCTGATCTTTTGGCACAAGTTGTGAGGTGGGCGGGAAAACGGGACAGTCCCCCAAAAGTGAGACTGTCCTGCTCGAATCGGGACATTTGGGAGGTATGGTTTCACAAGCTTTGCAGTGGAGACAGGTATTGTAAAGTGCCGGCACAGTTCAGTAAATATGCAACATACCAATCTTTCTGTGCAGATTAGGAAAACAGCATCAAGAAAGTACAGGAGATGCAGGAAAGTAATTTACAAACTTCTGTATAGGATTCCAGTTCTCTGAATACACCATCCCTTCCACACAAAGGATCCTCACATAGGATTGCATCCAGACTTAAGTTGTTGCTGGATCCAGCCTTCCAAACGGCAAGGGTTGACCATTCCCGTCACATACAGGGCATTACAATCAAAGAAACCTATCTTAAGGTTACTGATGCATTTTCACTTAAAATCAGAAGTCTGTATATGACGCATGGCATGTCGTTACTGCACTATAAGAAACCGAGCACTGTTTAAGTGCAAGGTAATACAAACGACCGACTGGACTCTAGTTTACAACAGACATGTGTCTTTTCTGGGGATGGTAAGGTAACCAGTGGAGTACCCCAGGGTTCTGTACTTGGACCAGTGCTATTTAATATCTTTATAGCTGATATTGCCTGTGGTATTGAGGAGAAAATATGCCTTTTTGCAGATGACACCAAGATATGTAACCGGGTAGAGTAGACAGGTGGGTTACAGAAAATGAGGGATGATCTAGGTAGACAGGAGGAATGGTCAAGAGTGTGGCAACTGCAGTTTAATGCCAAAAAAAGCAAAATCATGCACTTAGGACATAAAAACCCAAAGGCTCAATATTTCCTTAATGGCATTACATTAGAATCTACCGAGGAGGAAAGGGATCTAGGAGTCATTATCTCCAGTAACTTGAAGGTAGCCAATCAATGTAACAAAGCAATGAAAAAGGCAAGTCAGATGCTTGGTTGCATAGGGAGAGGAATTAGTAGCAGAAAGAGAGAAGTAGTGATGCCCCTTTATAAATCATTGGTACGCCCTCACCTAAAATACTGCGTTCAGTTCTGGAGGCCATATCTCCAGAAAGACATAAATACATTAGAGACCGTGCAAAGAAGAGCAACTAAAATGGTCCATGACCTTTGTAACAAATCATACCAAGAAAGGCTAGAGGAACTAAACATGTATAGCTTGGAGCAGAGAAGAGAGAGGGGGGACATGATAGCAGCTTTCAAATACATCAAGAGTTGTGACCAGCTAGAGGAGGGTACCATTTTTCAAAAGAAAAGCTGTAATAGAACAGCGTCAGGTCGCCATATCTCCAGAAATACATAAATACATTAGAGACTGTGCAAAGAAGAGCAACTAAAATGGTCCATGGCCTTTGTAACAAATCATACCAAGAAAGGCTAGAGGAACTAAACATGTATAGCTTGGAGCAGAGAAGGGAGAGGGGGGACATGATTGCAGCTTTCAAATACATCAAGGGTTGTGACCGGCTAGAGGATGGTAGCATTTTTCAAAAGAAAAGGTGTAATAGAACACGAGGGCATGAATATAAACTGGAGGGTGGTAGATTCAAAGGAAATGTGCGGAAAAATTACTTCACTGAAAGGGTGATAGATAAGTGGAATATTCTCCCATCTGAGGTGGTTGAGGCCAATACAGTAGAACAATTTAAACATGCTTGGGATAAATATAAGGGTATCCTAAATTGTAAACCAAATTGATGGTAAATAGGGTCTAGGGTCAGTATAGTTTTCAATAAACAAATGGGCAGACTAGATGGGCCATGTGGCTCTTATCTGCCATCACTTTCTATGTTTCTATGTAAGGATGGTTCTAGAAATATGTTAAAAGTGGGTGTAGGGTGAATGGTTGTTGAGATAGGTGGGGTAGGTCAGGTGACTATGTGTGGTTGTGTGTGGTTGTTGCTCACCCATTTTGAAAAATTGTTACCATCCCTTCCTCTCTTGTTATAGGATGCATTTTTAGCATGTATATCTTCCTTTCACAGTCGGGGCATAGGTTTGCGATAGAGGTGTTGTGTCACCGTATTTGTTTATTGTTGGCGCTGTTAAAAATATATTGGGGAGAAAATATCTGGTTCAGAGACACACACTTCGAGCTAATATTATGTTGCCTGTCCCGCGACGGGGCCTCGTCTGCCTCCTCCGTTATTTTGAGGTATGCAAATGAAGAGGTGGAGCCTTGGGTGTTGGGGGGAGCTGGGGGTGCCCATTGGTCCATTACTGTTACTTGTCGCTTTAAGTTCCTGTTGTGACACACACCTGCTATTTGCCACCTTGCTCAACCCTAAATTTTATAGTCAATTACAAATTCCTCCAATTCATATATTAATAAACTTATGTCCCCTTTTAAAATCCAATTGAAATGGTCAGTGTCATTATTTCACATTGGTTGTTTATGTGTGAGTTTGTCTGTTGTGGAGTGGGGTATCAGTTGTTGATCGTTTTTTACATACACCTTCTTCCCTCCCACAAGCACCCCATCTTTCCAATCAGTAGCAGAGGATCCAAATCTGTACTGAAAGCTTGGCGCATGCACCTCGTTAACATTTTCAAACCTAGCAACGGGATAACGGCCATTTTACAGAAGTGTGAATCCTGTCCATGATTTTCTCGCTAGTGCTTTCCTGAGGGGTATCTAATGCTAGGCTATTTCTAAGGGGTTTCCTCTCTTGCAAACTAAAGGTCTCATTCAGACCAGAAGGCATTCTGCAACGCAATCACAAATAATGGGGGGACAGACCTCTAAGGGATCCAAGACAGACAGAAAGGATAATTGATAAGTATACTAGGCAAATAAAATAAGCCATGGAGCTCTTATCTACCATCCAATTCTGTTTCTATTTTTCTGTGTTTGCCATATGTCCACTTTACTCTGACTGGGTCACTCAACCACAACTTTATAAGGGCTTCTCCTGCAGGTTTACCCTTAAAGTAAACCCTGCTACTGTCTGCAGCGTGCATTCAACAGGGAGCTGTGCCTGCTGAGATGTTGTATAAGTACATTATGGTCATTCATCATATTTGGGACAAGATTCAGAGTTTGAAAATAAGAGAGGAAAGTTACATCTGGGTTGATTTCAGGGGAGTCATATAAGTCATATCTGTTGCAAACAGTATTATAGTTGAAAGGTGATGTTTCCCAGCCCAAGTCTAAATAACAGTGTAATAATGATGCTGGTCAGTATCTGTGTGCAATAAGCAAAAGCAAAGTATTCTCTCTGCATGCATAAAATAAAATGAATTTGACTCATCTTGAAATCAACATGCCCAGGTGTAACTTTCCTCTCTTAGGACCGTATCCACACCCCCGCTCGCTTTCTGTGGGGGGTGTTTAAATCTGCAAGAGAGAGGGGAGTGTACTTCTCCTGTCCCTCCCCTCTCTCGGTCGTAAACAGTATGACTTACACTGCCATAAGGCAAACCTTAAGTCAGCAGTCTGTTCGATCGCTGATCCGCTCGTAAGTGTGTAAAATTGAAATGCTTTCCTCCCCCATATTTTCCAAGCGGAGGAGAAGCACAGCCCCTTTTAACTTAAAAGCCATCATACGGAACTTAGTTCCATACGATGGAAGTTACGTTATTAATAGTAGTGTAGCATATGGAGGGTGCATGCATCCTCCAGTCCACAGAGCCCAGTTACGCACTTGGGGCCGGATCCCTACGGGTGCCTTACGGGCGCCCGAGGTCATTACGGCCGCAGCGTAGTGGGGAGTGCAGATGTCCTACCTTAACTTTTACAATCAGGTTTGTGGCCTTACGGCCTCATCACTTATTGTAACTTCCCCCGCCCTGTCCCCTAATTAGCATTTACGGCGGAGACACGACATGCGTACTGGGGGGAAAGCCCCCTTTTCGTAACATACAGCGTCATAACAATGTGCACAATATCACATATCGCAGCAGACACCGCACTTACCCGCTCTGTAGTCCGGTGGCGTCTGTCTCCTCCCGGCGGTCCCATGTGCCTAACAGCCAGAGACTGTCATCGAAGCAGTGACAGTCTCCATACTCACTAGCAGCAGTGTCAGCAACGGCGTCCTCGTGGAATCCTGGCGCCAAACCTCCGCGGTGCTCCGGACCATGGGCGCCGCCATCTTGGATCTATCAGGTGATGCTGCTCCTCCAATGCCTGGCTTCCTCTCCAGTCCTCCAGCCTATCGTTGTGAACAGCGCACACTATATAAACCCTGCAAGCCCTTCACTCATTGCCAGAACAACTAGGTCCTCTAGGTGCCTGGTACTTCTGCATTGAGCTCCTACCTGATCCAGTCCTGCCTGATCCAGTCCTGTCTGATCCAGTCCTGCTTGATCCAGTCCTGCTGTGTCCAGTCCTGTGGTCCAGTCCTGTTGGTCCAGTCCTGGTGGTCCGGTCCTGCTGACTCCAGTCCTGCTAACTCCAGTCCTGCTGACTCCAGTCCTGTTGTCTCCAGTCCTGCTGACTCCATTCCTACTGACTCCAGTCCTGCTGACTCCGGTCCTGCTGACTCCGGTCCTGCTGACTCCAGTCCTGTTGACTCCGGTCCTGCTGACTCCAGGCCGGCTGACTCTGGTCCCGCAACCTCCAACTCTACAGTATCTGCTACCCAGATTCACCTTGCTTAACTCCACCTCCAACTCTACAGTTATTCCTGCCTGGACTTTATTGCTACGCCTACCCAGTTATAGCCTCCTGCTACTACCTACTCTCACCTACCGGCGTATACCCCTGTTCACGGACTTTTGTTCTCTCCCATTGCACTTCCAGTCCCCTTGGCTTCCCTGCACAGACTTTTGCTTTCTCCCATTGCACATCCAATCCCCTTGGTCTCCCTGCACCTCCAGATTCATAGACTATTGTTTTGTTCATTTTCTGTATGCACCCGTCCTTCATTAAACCAGCTCACTTCCAATTCCAGCCATCTCAGTTGTATTCATCTCTGACACCCAGGACAGATCCCAAACACCCCTTGAATGTGACACACAACCTTAAAAACAGGGGAATTAGATACAACATGTACGTAATTCCCCTGGCGGCCGTTGTTTAAGATCCAGCCTTTAGTAACATAAGTGGGCTTATGTTACTAAGTGAGGATCCGGTCCTTATTGTCAAACTCTGAATCTGGTCCCTTGGGACCAGTCCATAACCCGTTCAGCATAATTATTTGCACAATACATCTGCACATACTTTCTATGTACCAAATCTAACTTCTTTAGTGAAAGTGTTCTGCAAATATTCCTAAATAGATGTATCTAATGCACATCATAAACTGAAACATTTACTCAGCTGGCATTTAAAGACTGTGTGTGCTCGATACAACCCTGTGCACGCACATGCTTTCACCATCTGATGTGAGAGGCTTTCAGTACACATTAAATTGGATGATAGAAGTAAACCGATTGCCCTTTGCCACTCAATAAGATGTAATGCTAATTATAGAACCCATTTCAAACAATTTCCTTAGCATTCTACAGTACTTCAAGTACTGACCATTTTCTTGGTTTTAATCTTATTTCCTTTTGCATGAAATTTAATGTTCTGATCATTTTGTTTTTGGAAATTCAAATAACGCTCAGAGAGAGCTCTGAATTGTAGGAAAAAGTTTAAATATATAAATATTATATAATATACAGGGGAAAGATGGCCCATTTTAGCTAGGAGGATGGAACTTACTGTATCTTCTGCTTAAAATACAGTATATAAATATGGACGTTATATTGAGGTATGATTCGTATGCAATCCCTTTGCAACAAAACTGCAAGTTCAGGTTTACTTTTCCACTTATTGATTTTTGAAGCATTGTTTATATGCATTATGGAGTTATATCTGGAATGTTCAACACATTTTATCCTTGTTCCACAGGTAACCCCATCATTTTTGTCCAAGCATTTGGTATTTCACCTGTACTTTTTGTAAAGTATTGTTGTGGTTTGTTTAGAGGGTTAGGGTTAGGATAATGGAAGGGGAGTGTTACGGTAGGGATTAGGATAATGGTTGTGGTTACATAAATACTTACCATTCGCTGCTGCATCTTCATCCTGGGGATGATTGATTTCTTCTCCTCTACGAGGCAGATGCAATCGATTTGAGAGCCAGTTTGAAAGAGGCTTGTATAAAATGGAACAATAAAGAAAAGAAATCTAACTCGAGCTTGGTGGGCTGGTGTGAAAGAAAAATAGGGGGGGTTATGTTCAGAGCGCTATCTACCACACAGTAACTGCCAATCTGTGAAAAAGAGATATGCAAAGGAAAAAAAGGGTGATGCGCTAGAAAATAACAGTGGATTCTCGACAGGTATACTAAAAATACAAAATATATTTATTAAGACCAAAAAACAAAATTAGAAAGACTCAAATAGTAAAACAATATAATATAATGCAGCAGAGTGGTAATGGTAACAATTGCACAGATATTATGTTGCTTAATGAGAATGATTTGAGACAAATGTGTCTTATGTCTTCACTCAAAGACACTACAATAAGACCACTGGAGACAGAGTGTTGCCTCTAGATATAGCGAGGCCGTGGATATGGGCATAAAAATTCAAAAGTCTGTTCAATAAAGAGCCTATGGAGACTATGGCCCAATAGATTTGAACATGCAGGGAGGGAGATACGTTGTTATAAACAATGCCGTCAATTGCACTGGAAGAACTCACGTGTCCCTTGGATATGAGACTGTCGTGTCGG
>WWET01000928.1:277642-288160 GCA_011038615.1 Limnodynastes dumerilii
TCCCTATTGCTGCAATACCATGTTATCTCTTCTGTGTGCTCTTGTCAGTTTTAGGTTAATATAGATCATTGAAAAATTGACTGAATACCTATCAGGGGATTGCAGTTTTTTTTCTTAAACATTGATTATTGGATTCAAACTTATCTCCTTCAGTTATGTTTTGTGTTAAGGAATATACTGAAAATCTTAGAAGTTACCAACTGACTAAATGATATTATTTTAACAACAAAATGTAATTTCATTCAATTATATATTACTTATTAATAGAACCATATTAACATGCCCAATCCAAAGGAAATATCAGAAAATATTTATGTTATGCAAAATGCATGCATTCTTTCATTAAATTCATAAATTTGTTAGAATATGAGCAAAATAACGCAGGTAGACTGGGGCACTACTGTATGCCAGCAGGAACAATCCAACAATAATCTATTGAAACAAATTAAACTAATGCAAATAAAAATAAATTCTGAAAGATGCAGGATTGCCGACTTTTTAAGGCTTTCCTCCAGGAGATCCTGGAGGGAAGCCATTGATGTCAGCTAGGGGCGTGGCTTACACATCATTAAGCCCCACCCCTTGTCAATCACAATTGTTATCTCTAGTGTTCTAGGTGGTGGGCTAGGCTTGATTACATCATCAAGTCCCACCCATCCCTAGTACCTCTAGGGACTTGCAGGAGATTTGCCGGCTCTCCGGGGTACCGGGAGAACTGCCCAAATTTTGGGAGTCTCCCGGATATTCCGGGAGAGTTGTCAACCCTGGTATTATTTGTAAAGGTAAAGTATTTTACCTGCATAAAAAAAAATCTTAATTAATTTGCACCCCTCACATTGCAACATGGTTTTACGCTTATGCCTGTTTTGCTCTTAAAGAAAGGTATAACTGCAGCTTGGATCAGCCCCCTCATGTTTTGCAAACACAGAAATATCACAAAACATCCAGCTCTTATCTCCTATTTCGTGATTCACGCTAGTAGCTAGCAGAAAAACCCATCACTTGTCAATTTACAGTTGTTACAGAACCACTTATTATAATCATAGCCCAATTGTTGTTGTCACTTAAAACTGTTATCAACTCAGCTGCTAAGCTATAAGTCAGATATATTAAACAAGTTCAGTAGGTGTTGAAGTGTTATAAATATGAAACTTAAAACATTAAATAAACCCTGAGAGTTAACTTAACCTCATTAATCCAGTCTGACAATGGTTCACTCCGCAGTCTGGGAATATAGGACCAGCTCCTAAGCTAAGTACGCTAGTGTATTTACGCTTGGCTGTCACGTACGTAAATCCATGATGTACATCAGTACTTACGCTAGAAAAAGTTAAGGTAGGGTTTGGGCAGCGTAAAACGGCCAAAGTACGTACGCCTGAGGGGAGTGCCTAGTGGAGTGCATAGAACTTACGCTAGTGTAAATACACTACGCGTTCTAACGTAACTAGCCCGTAGGTCTGGATTTACCCCATAATCTTTATCATTATACAATCTGAACTCTGTATTAGTCTTATGTTTAAAACATTAGATCGGAAACAGTCAATTAGATCTGGAGATTTTTTAAAAAATATTCTTATAATTTTTTTTTTTATTGATTTTATTTAAGAAAGAATAGAAATAAGAAGCTTGTACACAGTTTCACAAATCTTTATATACAATACTAGTTAAAGGGCCATCAAAATGATGGGAAAAAATAAGTGCAAGATCATGTTGGCCACTTTTTTGGTAATGGTTAAATTCCGTGCATCATAAAAATGGTGTGTGTGGCCCGTATTCAGAGTACCGGATGTATAACTATACGTCCGGTGTTTATAACATAGATTTTTCACCACTGCGCATGCGTGGTAATTTTTTAACGTAATCTACGTATCTTTTTCTTACGTAGATTGCGTAAATGCGGTCTGAAAGACTACGTAAGAAAAAGTTACGTAGGTTACGTTAAAAAATTACTACGCATGCGCAGTAGTAAAAAATATATGTTATACGTCCGGTACTGAATACAGGCCTGTATTTGTAAAGGTGAGGAGCAGCGTTAGCTTTTATGTATGTAGCGCCCCCTCTTTTCCTCTATTATACTATGACAGCCCCCTTCTCCTCTTATTTACTATCCCTCCCCCTCCTTTTCTTATATACAGTGTATATAGCAGATATGGTGGCGTCTGAGGCCAGAGCAAGGATGTTGCCAATCAGGGGGAGACCGGGAGGAGGAAGCTGTTTTAGGACGTATCTAACAGTGATCAGCAGCATGGTAGAGGTGGCCAAGAGCCCCAGCAACTGAGCCATGGACCACATGTCCCACTCCAGGAAGCTCACTGCCATCTCCCAGGATTCCATGCTCATTGGTCCCTCTGTTGCTCATTTATAATGGAGATTCTAGCTGGCATCCTCTAGTATGTAATAGAAAAGTGAGAGCTAGAATCTGATTGGTTGCTATAGGCAACATCTCCACTTTTCCTTTTCCACAGCTTAGTAAATCTGGCCCCTAGTGTATTTTCTCATTTGTCCTGAGAGAAGAATTATTAACATTTTTTAAACAAAATGTAATTCCTTATAAATTGTAATTTGAACAGACAGATTCTTACTGCACTCTCTCTGCTAATACCAGTTTTGTGTTATTTCTGGGCTGCTTCCCAATTGTAAAGCACTGTAAGCTGGTGCCAAATGATAAATGTTCATTAATAAGTGAAAAAGACAAATGAATACACTTCTTTTTCTTTGTCTTATAGATTGCTGGGGAAGAGTGCTTGTGGAGGAAGGGGGAGACAATCATTTAAGGTCAACTCAAAACCTTCCCAAAATTTTGAGGGGTTCTAACAAGGTTGCTACCTTTGTTCTGTAGGTGGTTGTTATATTGACATTCTGTGAAAGCAGAGTATTTTTGTTTCATAATGATGTGTTGCTCAGTTATGATCAGTGCTATTTTTGTCATAGAAGGCACCGGAATGAAGTTCTGGCACCTTTTTTCGACGGATTTTCCAAGTTTTAAAAGTTTTGGTGGCAAAATCATTAAAACGGTGCATTCGGGCTATTTGTGTGTCGATTCCGATGCATGCGTACTTTGTCCGCGCTGGTTGTGATGGTTCTGCTCGGCTTGTAATTGGTCTTGTGGTCGCACGTGAGTTGATGTGAGTTCTGTGAGTTCTCTTACCCAAAAAAGCACTGGTTATGATTGTTGTTTCTTTGATTGTACCTTGACAAAGATTACTGCTATTTCCTTGTATCTATTTATACTAGTATAGTTGCTATTTAAATGAACACATCTTGGTTATTTTTGTAAATTAAATCACAATCTTTAAACCAGACTAGGTCTCACATAAAATAAAGTGTGGCTTACAGATAATGAAATGGGGATAACTGGAGATTTTCAGTTTTGATGCAATTTGAAACTTTAAACACTTGCCAGCACTATATAGACAAACGCATGTTATCTTCACCCATGTAATTTCAAAGCATGAAGCTTTATTCATATTAATTATAATTAACATAGTTTAGCAACATAAATAGGCAAAATATAAAAAAATGTGAAATAGTGAATAATGAGAAAAATACTGTATATTAAGACTGGTCATGTACAGAGGTATGTATGGCCAGCGTAGCTCTGGAGCACTCCCCCGACTCTGCCCCTGTAGCCGGCGTAATTACCCACTGTTACACCGACTGAAGGCTACCTTAACTTACGCCGGCCACAGGGTCCTAACTGCCCTAACCTGCCCTCCCTTCCTCATTTACTTACCTTCCCCCGCCTTCCTTGCGTAAGGGTTGCGTAGTTACGGCAAAGAATGCCCCCCTCACCATAACTACGCAACAGTTAGGGATACCGGATCCTAAGGATCGGGTTTCCCTAACTACGCCAGGCAACATTTGCACGGTGCATGCGCAGAACGGCAGAAATGCCATTTTTATGCATATGGCCGCCGTAACTAGTGCGGCTGCCGTAGCTCTGGATCAGCCCCGATGAGTTTATGTTTTATATGTTTTTATTTATCAGTATCAGATGGATAGTATGTCTTCAAAAAGGCTGAAGGAAACCACAACATATCATATATGTAATAATATATATATAATATAGTCCATAATTCAAAAAGTCACACAATGTTTGAATAAACGTGGTCCCAGCGTTGCAGAGGCATAGTAGGAGACATGGTGATGCTTAAGTGCGTCCAGTCCAAGTCCCGACAGCTATTTCGGCAGTCACGCCATCATCACAGGGACATGTGGGCAGAATGACCAGAGCGATACAGGTAAGCTGCTAGGTGAGACAAATTAATTAAAAGTGAAAACTGTCTATATAGTGATACAAAATTATGCAAACATATATATAGAAAAAATGTACAGAAAAAATAAAAATAAATCACAAAATCAATAGCAATTGTGAAATATTGCATTTAAAATTGTTCATATAAAAAAAATTGTGCAAAAATCATTTTGATCCAACATTAAATATATAACAACCAAAATGTCTGAAGTGCTCACAGTTCTGATGTATTATATTCAAATTCTTGTGCCCAAAAAGAACTAAGAGCTATATGTAATGTCAGAACAATTTCTATGATGAAAGTATATCAATCCTCCAATCCTCTGTTTCTTATGCTGTGCATATTCCGATGATAATAAAAATATATAGAAAGATATATTCCAAACTATATCTTCCCCTTCAGTCATATAGAAATTGAGTACATAGAAGAAAAAAGGAATCCAAATGTGTGAAAAGTTATTTATGAAAACATTTTAACACATTAAAAACCAACTAATGACTCACAATATTTAAGAACATACCATTATATAAAGCAACATACAAAATACAAAAATTACCAATGAATATAACCCCCCAGGGAAGGAGGACCTGAGTATCACCATGGTGGTGATACTTACAGGCGGCTGTGGTTGAGCTCCAGATGAGTAAGTGGTTCAGCGGCAATCCTGGATTTAACATCACAGTGCACCGGACTTCATTACTCTGGTATGGAGCTTCTCCCTGGGGGGCCATACCCTCCACCTATGGAAATCACTGGGAGTGGCAGGTGCTAGGAGGGATTGTGGGAGCTGAGGAAGGATCCTGTTAGAGGGAGCTGGGGTATTCTAATCCAGGCTGGCATTGAGGTTAGACCACTGCCAATGTCTAAGAGAAGAAGCATAGATGCCTGGAAATTCTAAGGGAGGGTATTCTAATCCAGGCTGGCATTGAGGTAGGACCTTTGCCATTGCCCAGAAGTGTGGGTGACTCTGGACCTAATTAGTGTTGAGGTAAGGACCTCCTGAGAGAGTCCTGAGAGATATTCTAGTACCACAAGGACTTTTCACAGACTTTCCTCCATCTGGAGAGGCTTGCTGGTGCTATAGTATTTGGGAAACCTTCCAAAAAGCAGGGAGCCTGAAACTCAGTGCCACACCAAGTTGGTGGAGAGCTTTAGCCGAGCAGACAGGATCTTCCCAAGATGTTTATACGGATAAAAATCTGCATCTTCATTGTGACCGGAAAGTTGGGCCTTGGGAGGAGACTCTGACCAAGCATTGCAGTGTCATCAGAGGGGAAGTATTTGTGGCCTTGATGAAAGCAGCTGTGACACAAAGTCAAGGCACTGAGGTGACAAAAGCTACTTAGGCTAGTGGGGATGGGGACAGATAATGTCTTGTCTGGCATTTATTTACTGTGTGCATATAAAATATAGAGAGCGTGTTCTGTCTTACAATAAATATACTGTTGTTCTTTTCTAACTGGATTTGCTTGAATGATTAAAAGATCTCTAGAAGGTACTGGGTACGCTTCCATGGCACAGTAAGGCACCCCTGGGCAGCTGGCCAGGCTAGAAGTGGGTGTAATTGGGCCAGGTGGAATCCGTAGCTACACAAGTTCTAACAAAGACATCTCCATCAGTTTACTTGAAGGAGTGAGGATTGCAATTACCAAGGATATTGGACCAGCGGACATTTACAATATGGACTGAAAAAGTTGGTGACATGTTTGTGACGTATCTTTTTTTACTTTTGTACATTCTGGCTATTTTAGGACTGTTAACTTTTCATATGTAATAATGATACAGTTGTATCATCCCTAGTGCATTGCCTGTGTGATCGTGAACACTGGACAGCGGAGGTGTGCACATTGTGAGCGTCAGCTCTGGCACTCCATGTTCTGACAATGGGTGTCCCAGTTTTATGTTTTAGTATTATGGAGTTATAATAAATAATAGATCGTAGATATGCAGTAACCTGTCTGTTTGCAAGTCATCAGTAATTAAAGAGAATGTTTGATTATAAGCCTAACACAAACCAGTCAAATGGATCAATTGCGAAGTCTGTAACTCAGACAGTGGAGAAAGAGCTTTGTAGGCAGCATTAATAGTCAATAAAGTCTTATAAGCAGCAGTGTTCTATGTATTTCCATATTTTCTTTTGAATCTTGTAGGATTAAAAAAAAATCATATAAATATATGACAGACCTGAATCCAGTCTTCCATACAGACTTAAGCTAATAAATCCATGCAAAATATATTTAAAAGTTGTATTCTGTAATAGTCATTTTCACATCTGTTTTAAATTGTATATATTAGTGCTTAAAGGAAACATTAAAATTTACCAATATACCAATATGTACCAATGTTACCTTTATCTGGGGTTGTACTGATGCTTAACTTTTGAAAGAATTCAGATAAAACTGTAATTGTTGAACAGAGTCTCTTCAAATAAACATATATTTACTGGAGTTTGCTACGTTGACTGATTGATTTCCAGAAAATTCAATGCAGGAAACAATTCACAATTCAATGCTTTAATTAAGTTACAACTAGATTGTGCTGGAAATTAAAGAAAGACGCAAACTGTTTGAGTAATTTCAGCAATAATTATTCTAAAAATGATAAAAGCCACTCTCTTCCTTCACACCTCTTTCCCAGCCCCTGTTATCCGGTGGCATGTTTGGAAATCATGTGTATTATGCTCATTCTATTCTGTCTTTTCTGTTTTTGTGAATAACCAGGTTTAGCTCTTTGATAACATTCTGGGGCAGTTGTGATTTTGATGACAGCTCTTTGTTCAGATGATCAGTTGGTTTGTGTTGTCTCTTGACATCCATTGTGTGCATGTCTCTTATGTCCTCGCCATAATTCTTAGGACTGTCAAGGTCAAACAAACTGTAGTGCTTCTTCTGGTTAGAGAGCCTTTCTTCTCCGTGACAATGGAAAGCATCGGCCACCATAGAGCGTCTCTGTTGTTCTGTGCTGCTGAGTTCTTCTTTGGATGATGCATGTTTCAGTCTCCTAATTGTTGTCTCAGACTGTAAAGTGATAGAAACAGAAAACATGGAATTTAATCTATGTAGCTGGTCACATGCAATGCAATTTCCATGGCAACCGACAGGGACAGAACTAGAGAAACCTGGGCTCAATAGAAAACCCACCCTGCCATCCAGTACCTGTGACTGCTCTGTGTTCACAGCATTAAGCTGTCAGCTGCTGTAAAGTTCTTTATAAATAGTGCTTAGTATTCATAGACAAAGCTTAGATCAATAGGGCCAGATTCAGACCTAAGTACGTTAGCGTATTTACGCTAGCAGGTGACGTAAAAAAGCTGTTTTGTATCTACTGTGCATGCGCACAGCAGATGTTATGCCATGTAATTCTGAACGTACATACCATCAGCGTATCAACAGCGCAACTACGAACAAAAGGGCGTGTGATCCATACGACACCCGAAGTTTCGCTTTGGAGGTGGAGGGAGGCATTTAAATCACACAGTATGGCCGTGCTTAGGCACATACATACGTGAAGCCTTTACGTACATCAGTAGTACTATCAGAAGTCAATGTAGGGTTTGGCAAGCGTAACATGGCCAAAGTACGTACGGCCGAGGAGAGTGCCTAGGGGAGTGCATAGTAAATACGCTACACGTTCAGACATAATGGAAACGTAGGTCTAGATCTGGCCCTTAATTCCTGGCATGTCTTCCTACGTCCACTGTAATTAAGCCACTGGCTAATTATTTAATGCTGTGGTCACAGAAGAGATCACATAGAATCTGACTTGCATTATGGACTGTTTTGTCTGCATTCTGACAAGCCAGTCCATTCTAAACACTATTGACTAGATCCAGAATTTTAAGTACCCACTGCCCTTAAAACTCATCTGCAGGGGAGGGGAAGTTACGACAGTGCGATCCTATATTATAGACGTGTGAGGGTAGTTAACTCCCCTCAGCACAGTACAGTAAAAAACAATGCAACATAAACAGTAATACAATACAAAATAATAATACAATACCATATAAACAGTACAATACTATATAAAATAAAAATAGAGCACAGACAGCAAGGTAAGATGTGAGCTATTGAGCTTAAACAGATTAGGCTTGAACCGATCGGGGAGAGGAGCCCAGTTAAAGGTAGAGAGGACGAGTGAGCGTGGGGTCACCAGGTGGGAAGGGACAAAAGGGAGGGGGGAGTGATGAAGGAGGTGACTACACTGGGATGTGGCCCTGCTCAACTGAGATAACATACTAGGTGTGTGAGGTGGACTAACAGGAGACAATAAGAGGGGGGAGGAGGATAAGGATTGCTGGTGTGAGAGGTGAAGGAGGGGAAGGAGAGGAAGGCATAGAGGTAGAGTGCAGTGGGGATGTTATGTGAAGGAGGGGGAGGCTAGCCTGAAAAGGAGCGTTTTGAGAGAGCACTTGAAGACCTGTCATGTAGGGGAGAGCCTGACTAAAAGAGGGAGGACATTCCAGTGCAGTGGTGCAGCTGCGGGAGAAATGCTGGACATGGGCGTGAGATGTAGTCCATAGTGTATAGCCAGATTTACACTACTACATTATTACTGTAAATGCAGGGATTATTTTTCATTAAACTGTCACTCTTTGTATCGTTACAATGACATTGCAGGCAATGGACGTCAATTTGGTTAATTTAAGGACTGTAGCAATTTCATTACATTTTAAAAGTGCTAATTATCCAAATATCTAATTGGATGTTTTAGATAAATGTGTAAATCCATTTAATCTATATTAATTAATTTATTTATTAAACGGTTTTTAGCACCATCAGATTACGTAGCACTTTACAGAGAATATTAGATATTCACATTTATTATTATAATTTTTTTTTTAACCTTCTATAATCAGAAAAGTTGGAGTGTTTTCAAGTTTAATAGCAATCCACTCAAAAACATAAATATTGACAAGATATAAGAAGCCATTTGTTAAAAAATAATAATAGGAAATAATTTTTTAACTTTCCTTACATGTTATCAAGTCATATAGGGCCTGATCTAGATTGAAAAATGTTTCCAGTACACAACAATGGGAGGTTTAATTGCAATCAAGACATTGACGCATTAGCAGTGCAATCCAATACTTGAATTATTACACAAGTGCGGCAGGTTCTGTATGGACACACAACAGCCAGTTATTCTGCCATACTTTTATTCATAGACATTTATCATAACAAAAGCCCTGATTCAGAGTTTAAAAATAAGAGAGGAAAGTTACTCCTGGGCAAAACCATGTTGATTTCAGGGGTGCCAAAATTAATCTATTGCAAACAGTAAACACTGTAAAAGTGAAGCTGGTCCCTATCTATGTGCATTAAGCAATAACAAAGTATTCTTCCTGCATGCATTGAATACAATTAATTTGACTCATCCTAAAATCAACATGGTTTTGCCCAGGTGCAACTGTCCTCTCTTATCTTCAAACTCTGAATCATGGCCACAGTCTCCAAACTTATATACTGTTAATGTACTTTTTAAACTCTTAGAATTCAAAAAATGATTAATGGTTTATTATGGTAATGTTAATGCATTTACAAATGTATCTTTTTATTTATTCCTGTTTAACTTTAAACATTTAAAAACCACAACAAATGTTTGTACACAACTGGGATTTGTTACTAACACTATTAATCCTCAGCATCACTGCAATAAGCATGAGAATAAATATGCCTGAATACCATATTCCTAAAATATAATGCATTCAGCACTAGCTGGACCCAACATGTAATTATTAGAGTTATTGAAGTTGTTGACCTGGACAAAATCTAAATTATGTTACTTATTTTTTTGTCAAACAAGAGCTGCTCATAAAACTGTGTGAACCAGTCTACTGTTTAATCTTTGAGCACTTAATTAATATTATTATCCTCACTAAAATACATGCAGCATAATTTAGAGCATTTCAGTTACAAAGTCCATAATTATTCAGACAAAGCACTAGAATAAAGGCTTAAATATGCTAAACCGCAGGCTCACCATAGGCATGTGTGCAGATTCAGCGGTGTCCGTCTCTGATTTCCCACTAAGTGTAGCTGCTACAATTTCATTTCTTTTCCTTGGAAATAAATCTCCAGCATACTGTAAGATACAATGTTTTAAATATCATTATATTGTTTTAACCAAAATTGCTCTGCGGTTGGATGAAGCATTAAGTCAGTTACAAAAACTTTAAGCTGCTATAATAAATGTCTCGATAGCAATATCTTCTTTTACTCTGACTAGTCGTAATGATACCACTTTGGTTTCCATTAGTCCTGTA